>VAHF01000024.1:0-32852 GCA_008009225.1 Acer yangbiense | reverse complement strand
TAAGAGCTCCCATGCATAGCTATCGGACCTTCTGATCTCTAGCCATGACTTCTTGCTTGGTTTCCGGACCTCTTGTCCTAAACCAAGTCTTCCTATCTGACTATCCGGACACCTTGTCCTAATCAAGACTTCATGCCTTTAACGGAACTCCTAGTGTGATCAAATGAATGCATAATGAAGCAATTCAACATAGAACATGTGATCAATACATTCCATGGAAACTAGACTAAAAACATGTGAGAACACCAAGTCAAAATAGTCTAGATGCAAAAACATGAATTAGAACCTAGAGGCATGTGAAAAACACTAAAACAATACCTCCTTGTTTCGCATCACCAAATAACACTTGAATAAAATCATGTCATGAAGCACAATTCAAGATGTTACAAAGAATACACGAAAATGCTAGATCAGAAAATGTGGTAATGAATATTTGAAACAAATTATAGCACGGTGTGTATAAAACTATCTAGGAAGGGGGGGGGCGTGAATAGATTTTAGGATTTATTACCCAATTTTTCGTGTTTAGTCAAAATTATGAAATTACCCCTAAATAGATAAAGCAATAAATCAAGTATAAAATGCGAAAATTAAATAACACTTGATTTTTACGTGGAAAAACCCTCACGGGAAAAAACCATGGGCTAGTAAGTAAGCCACACTCGAACCTCGAATCCACTAAATGTGTAAATGATTACAACCTAATCCCGGAAGTAATCACACACCTACCTAATCCGGTATAAGCGAACCTAGTCCGATTGCTTGCGAATTAAGCAACCTAATCCGGTCACAACACAAGACAAGATTAATTCTCTAAAAATAGATTAACCACCCTAAGTGAATATATGAATATTCAAATGCAACATAGAGCAAGGGAAACCCTATATGCTTATCTAAGATGAGAATTTGCAATTAAAAACAATCCTAGATATTAAAGCTAAATGACATGTCAATTAGCTTAGATAATCATAGATTATAGAAACCTAGATATCTATCACAAAAACAACACTCAATCAAATCAACACAACAATCTCTATCTTGAATATTATAATTTAATCTAAGAACAATCAAGTAATAAAAGAGATGCCATAATAAATTAAACACTAATTATGTATGATAATAGTGAAAAACTTACCAAAGCAAGTGTGATGATAAAAGACCCATGCAAGCAAGCATCCTAGATATGCTAGATGAACTTTGATGCAAATGGATTTTGGTTTGAGTGTTTTATGAGCAAACTTGGTTGCTTTCTCTCTCAAAAATCTCTCTTTTGAAAGTAGGGTTCTTGATGATTAAAGAGTTACATTCAGAACAAGAGAAAGTGATGTATTTATAGGCATGAAAAACAAAGCATGTGAAAAGACAAGTTTGCCCCTGAAACGCACCTATCGGCGGTTTCAATCGGTGGCCAGGCTGCCGATCATAACCGCCGAGTTGGACCTGAGAGGAACAGGGGACCAACAGCGGTTTCATTCGGTGGTTTCGTGACCGCCGATCTAACCGCCGAATCAAACCCGAGATAAAAAAATCAATCAGGTATGAACGGCAGTTTCATTCGGTGGTTTCGTGACCGCCGATTCAATCGCCGAATTAGACCGAGAGATAAAATCAATCAGGTCTTGAACGGTGGTTTCGAATGGCGGTCGTGACCGCTGATCATAATCGTAGAATTGCTCCAGACACTTCTGGAAGCAAACGGTGGTTTCATTCAAGCCAAGGGCATTCTCCATAGGCGGTCCTCGCGCTAAACCAAGCACATTCTAGTGCATGTACGGACGTTTCTGAAAACTATTGGGAAACAAATTACAAGACAACAAGACACAATTACACACAACAAAATATAACAAATAAGTGCAAGTGTGAAATGTGACAAGTGAAAAGAATGCACACATATGCAATGTATGTTAAGTGTGTGAGTGCAACTAATCTCATTAAAGAAAAGTAAGCACATAGAAATTTACCTTCGGTGCTTATCAAGACGAGGTCTTCAAAGGGATTGAGCAATAACAACAACACCTAAGCTACCCTTACAAAGGACCCCAACATGTGGTTTGTCCACGAAATGAGCCAATCAATAAATGGGAACCTTACAATCTCCCCATTTGGCTATTTCGTGATAAAATCACCACTCACATTGATTCTTCACAAAAAGATAGAAACTACGGGACTACAATGATATTCTACATTACAAAGAGATAAGAAAATGCAACTTGAAGTCTTCAACCTCTTGTAGAATAATCAATCCCTGAAAATAAAGTTTCTAACATTTCCAATACAAGTAAAAAGTGAGATCAATCAAGTGAGAACAAAAACAAGCATTTGCATTTTTAAAAGATTAGGCACAATATTATGCAATGTATGTGTATGCAATGCTCCCCCTCAACGGGTTACTCCCCCTCAATGTATGTTCTCCCCAATCATGCACAATTGCTACTACAATTTGCAACTCCCCTTACCATATAGTACTCCCCCTTTTTGTCATGATATAGGCAAGGGAGTAGTCCCCATTGGGTCACTCATAGCAACGAGAGATAGTAGCACGTAAGATATTTGCATAATCAATATAAGTCACTTTATGCATCTCAATTAATTGGAGAGAAACAAGGAGATTTATTTGAGAAAAATGTGTGAATCAAACATGCTTTGCATACAAGACATATAGCATTCAAGTCCAAAATACAATGGTATTTGGCAAAGCAAATGACAAAGGGTTCCAATAAGAATTCAAACCAATTTCACCAATGTCATGAGAAAAGCAAGGATATAGAGATTTTATTGATTTCAATTTAAGAGCAACTATATCCAACTTTATAAGCGAAACATGACATGAGTGACTTTGCACCCTATTTGATTTTTCCGGATAAGATATCCATATGATAGTAGCCATGGTCAACCAATAAAGAAAGAGAGACATTTGGAATTTAAATTCCTTTGAACGGATACTAGATCCATTATTCATTTTGAGTCTCATAAGCTTTCACACAAGTTTTGCATTTTAAGAATATACAATCATCAATTCATGCTTTTCATGTGAGCATGTTATATGAATTTCATGCTTTTTCATTTGACATTAGCATGTTATTTAAGAATCATCATGTCATGGAGATAATCATAGGTCATTCAAATCATACTTCCTATATACATCTCCTAGTCCAAAAATGCATGTTTGAACATAAATACGACATGGATTGTAAACAAGCAAGGTTCACACTTATTGAATTGAAAACATATATACATATGTGCAACCAAGCTTACTCAAGCAATTAAGAGAAGAGGCATAAGTTATTTCGAATTTTTTGCAAGATACAAGAATGCAAAATAGCTCTCTTTGCTTGAGTTCCCCATATGGGGTCAAATACAAAACTCATCACTCCACAAGACATATCCCAATAGATCTACTTAGTGTTTTAAATCAAGTAGAATCTAAGGGTTTAGTAAATAAGTCCGCAAGTTGATCATTAGTACCTACATGTTCAAGTACTATGCATTTATTTTCAACAAGCTCTCTAATGAAGTGATGGCGGATGTCAATATGCTTAGTTCTAGAATGTTGCACCGGATTCTTGGAAATATTAATGGCACTCATGTTATCACAAAAGAGAGTGAGAGTACCTTGGTTGAATCCGTAGTCTACTAGCATTTGCTTCACCCATAAGAGTTGTGTGCATCCACTCCCCGCGGCTATGTACTCGGCCTCAGCCGTGGACAAGGAAATCGAGTTTTGTTTCTTGCAAAACCAAGACACCAAGTTGTTGCCTAGGAAGAAGCAACCGCCCAATGTGCTTTTCCTATCATCACAATTTCCTGCCCAATCCGCATCACTAAAGCCTACAAGACTAGCATTAGTGTCAAAAGAGTACCAAATCCCATAGTTGGATATCCCATTCACATAGCGAATGATTCTCTTTATGGAAGAGAGATGGGACTCCTTGGGATCCGCTTGGTACCTAGCACACAGACCCACACTAAAAGATATATCGGGCCTACTTGCGGTCAAATAAAGCAAGCTACCTATCATGCCCCGATATAGAGTTTGTTCCACACTTTTACCACTAGCATCCTTGCTTAGCTTCAAAGTGGTACTCATGGGTGTATCACAATGTTTGGCATATAGACCAAACTTCTTCACTAGGTTTTTGGCATATTTGGCTTGGGTTATGAAAATCCCATCATCTAATTGCCTAATTTGCAAACCTAGGAAGTAACTAAGCTCACCAACAAGACTCATCTCAAATTTATGAGACATAACATCAACAAATTGTTAGACCTTGGTGTTGTTGGTGGAGCCAAAAACTATATCATCAATATATATTTGAGCTATGAAAAGTTCATCATTGTCTTTCTTGATGAATAGTGTCTTGTCAACACTACCCCTTGTGTAGTTATTGTCAACAAGAAATTGAGTGAGGCGCTCATACCAAGCCCTCGGTGCTTATTTCAACCCATATAGAGCCTTCTTGAGGCGATAGACATGGTTGGGGTGATGTGCATCCATAAACCCCTTGGGTTGTTCAACAAACACTTCCTCTTGCAAGAAGCCATTGAGGAAGGCACTCTTGACATCCATTTGGTGCAATTTGAACTTGTGCACACAAGAAATGGACAAGAGAAGCCTAATAGACTCTAAACGGGCAACGGGAGCAAAAGTCTCCTCAAAGTCGATACCCTCAATTTGAGAGTATCCTTGTGCTACAAGTCTAGCCTTGTTCCGCACTATGTTGCCATCCTCATCGGATTTGTTCCTATAAATCCACTTAGTGCCTATCACATGAGTGTTTTTAGGCCTAGGAACTAGAGTCCAAACCTCATTCCTTTCGAATTGGTTTAGCTCTTCTTGCATGGCAAGAACCCAAAATTCATCAGTTAAGGCTTCATCAACCTTTTTGGGTTCAATTTGAGAGGTGTAGCATGTGTAGCTAATTAGATTAGCTATTTGACGCCTAGTCCTAACACCCTCATTCACATCTCCAATAACATCCTCTTTGTTATGGAGTCTTCTAACCCATGGAGCGGGTTCATTAGAGTCTAAGAGAGGGACTCTAGTAAGAGGTTGTGTGACCTCATTATTGTCATTGGATGTCCCAACATTGGGAGTCACCATAACCCTCTCCAAAGGAGAGTCATCCTCTAAAACTTCCTCCTCCTCATGGTCATTCGACTTGAGCATGGTATCATCAATGACAACATTAGATGATTCCATGACGGTTCGAGTCTTCAAGTTGAAAACTCTATAGGCTCTACTATTCAAGGCATAGCCAATAAAGATACCCTCATCACTCTTAGCATCAAACTTGCCAAGTTGATCACGGTCATTTAAAATGTAGCATTTGCTTCCAAATGGGTGGAAGTAGCTAACATTTGGCCTTCTACCCTTCCATAACTCATAGGAGGTGTTTCTAGATCCAGGCCTTAGGAAAACACGATTCCCTATATAGCAAGCCGTATTGACGGCTTCGGCCCATAGGTTCCTAGGGACATTGTTGCTAAGCAACATCACTCGGGCCATCTCTTGAAGGACCCTATTCTTCCTCTCAATAACTCCATTTTGTTGAGGTGTCCTAGGAGTCGAGAACTCATGGGAGATGCCTAAGCTATTGCAATAGCTTTCAAATGAGGCATTTTCAAATTCCCTCCCATGGTCACTTCTAATCCGTTTAATGCTTTTAATGTTAGAATTCATTTCATTTTGTATTTTAGTACAAAGCATTTTAAACTTATCAAAAGTTTCAGATTTTTCTCTAAGAAAATATGTCCATGTAAATCTAGAGAAATCATCAACACAAACAAAAATGTATCTCTTTCCACCTAAACTCTCGGTTTGCATAGGACCCATGAGATCCATGTGGAGAAGCTCTAAGGGCTCCTTGGTGGAGAGATACTTGCCCTTTTTGTGCATGCTTTTAGTTTGTTTTCCTTGTTGGCAAGGTCCACAAATACCATTGGCTTTCTTCCCAAGCTTAGGGAGGCCACGCACACAATCGAACTTTCCAAGGGTTCTTAAATCCCTAAAGTTCATGTGGCCAAGTCTTTCATGCCACAACTCTATTTGCTCATCCATGGACACATTGTTTGAGACTATTCTAGCTTCAAGACAATAGTAATTGTCGCTAGATCTCATACCTTTCAATAAGGTTTGTCCATCGGACTTTAGGATCGAGCAATCATATTTTCTAAACAAGACGGAATAGCCTTCATCACTTAGATGTGAAATGCTTATTAAATTGGCTTTCGAGCCGTCAACAAATAAAGCATCGGATAAAGAGGGTAATCCGGGAACGGAAATGGTTCCTTTCCCTACAACTTTCTTTTTGGATCTATCACCAAAAGTGACATATCTTCCTTCCTCCATAACAAAAGTCTCGAAGAAACTCTTGTTTCCCGTCATGTGCCTAGAGCACCCACTATCTAAATACCAAAAATTAGAAGAATTTGCCTTCAAGGCTATTTGAGCAACATGGCAAACATTTTCATTCTTTCTAATCCACCTAGAAACAATCTTAGCTTTCTTAGTGGTCTTTGGTACATGGGCTCTAGATGTTCTAGGATCATGCATAACAATATTATCATTCCTAGGAACATGCATCATGGCTCTTTTCTTTTTCTTCTCAATCATGCTTCTAGTTTTGCACATTTTAATATATCGAAAGTAATGTGGTCTAATATGACCATCAAATCCACAAAAGTGACATATAGGAGTAAAATAAGGAATCATACCTTGTTTTTGTCTTTGTGGATGAATGGGTTCAATTGGTCTTCGTTGTTGAACCGGTCTAGATTGCTTCCTAGCTTGAGGTTGTATGGTTGGTCTCTTTCCTTTATGAGCCACTTGTGGAGGAATGTTGGCTTGAGGGACCCTAGAGGATTGAGCTTGAGGTTGCCTTCTTGGCCCCATCTTCACTTGTGCATATGAACATTGTCCTATTTCTAACTTCTTCCTAGGAATTTTCACAAATGAAGTTTCTTCATTCCTCAAACTCTTGACAAACACGGTCTTGTTAGAGATTGAGATCTTCTTGCCATCTTCATACCCAAGACCCCTCTTGTCACATGGACTCTTTCCAACACCAAGCATATGGTTAAGCTTCTTGGTGCTAGAATCCATCCTAGTCATAGACTCTCTTACTTCTTCAAGCTCCCTCTTTAGACTTTCTTCATTCCTCCTAGATAAGACTAACTCCTCACTTAGCTTATCTTCTATCTTCTTGAATTTTTCCACTTGTTCACTTAAGTGGTCATTATGAGATAAAAGCTCAAGATTCTCTTCTCTTAACATCTTGATCTTTCTTGTGCTTTTGATTGCTAAATCATTAAACTCGGCATGGTATTTAGCAAGCACCTTTTTCTCCACAAAACCATTTATGGAGTTAGAAGAGGAATCACTTTCTTCTCTACTTAAGTCACTTTCCTCTTGACTCATTTCCTCTCGTTCACTAGCACTTTAGCTTTTATGGGAGGAGGCAAAAGCTAAGAGGTTAGCCATGAGCTCTTCATCACTTGAAGACTCATCTCCCTCAATGGAGTCATCACTACTACTACTCCATGTGGCGGCCATCACTTTACCTTTCTTCTTGTCATTATGATTAGCACATTCGGGGGCAAAGTGACCTATGCCACCACACTCGAAGCATCGGACCCCTTTCCTTTCGGTCTTCTCTTTCCTAGGCTCAAACTTGTTGTAGGAACCCTTTTTCTTGTAGTTTTGACCTTTGGAACCAAAGTCCTTTTTCCCGAACTTCATGACCCTCTTGAATCTCTTCACAAATAATGCAAGGTCTTTGTCCGAGTCATTCTTCTTTGCCTCCTTTTCATCCTTGGAGGTTTTCAAAGCAATTCCTTTTTGCTTTTTAGGAGGTGTGGAGATAGGACCCTTCCTAGACTCATAAGCTAGAAGTCTCCCAATCACCTCACTCGGCTTCATATCCTTATATCCACTATTTTCTTCTAAAGCCGTTACTTTTGATTCAAACCTATCCGGAAGAGATCTCATAATCTTTTGCTTGATTCTCCTATCCGAATATGGATCACCAAGTTGATGACTTTGGTTGACTATGTCCATCAACTTGATCTCGAAGTCATTGAAGCACTCATTCTCCTCCATCTTAAGCATCTCGAATTGAGTTTGGAGGACTTGAAGCTTAAAGTCCTTCACCACTTCGGTTCCCTCATGTGCAATCTCTAGGATGTCCCAAACCTCCTTAGCTATCCTAGTATTTTGAATCAATTTGTATTGATTTTCGTCCATAGCACATAAGATGGCATGCATCGCCTTCCTATTCCACTTTGAAGCCTCAAACTCTTGCACGTTCCATTGCGCCTTAGGCTTCAATACTTCTTCTCCTCCACCACCGGGAGTCATCTTGGGTAGATCATATTCGTCTTCCACCGCCATCCATGCATGGTCATGAATTTGACATATGTAGGATTCCATCTTCCCTTTCCATTGGGAATAGTTCAATCCGGTAAGAAGTGGAGGCCTTGTGCTAGAAGCACCCTCGTTGCCACCACCATTTCCACCATTTCCACTCATAGTGTTTATGAATGAATGTAATGAATGAAATGAATGCAAATGTATGAATGATCAAAAAATCACACAAAATGCAAAACACACCAAAATAAGCAAGGATCACCTATGTATATCTAGGAACCCTTTCTGATACCAATTGAAACAAATTATAGCACGGTGTGTATAAAACTATCTGGAGGGGGGGTGAATAGATTTTAGGCTTATTACCCAATTTTTCGTGTTTAGTCAAAATTACGAAATTACCCCTAAATAGATAAAGCAATAAATCAAGTATAAAATGTGGAAATTAAATAACACTTGATTTTTACGTGGAAACCCTCACGGGAAAAACCACGGGCTAGTAAGTAAGCCACACTCGAACCTCGAATCCACTAAATTTGTAAAACGATTACAACCTAATCCCGGAAGTAATCACACACCTACCTAATCCCGGTATAAGTGAACCTAGTCCGACTGCTTGCGGATTAAGCAACCTAATCCCGGTCACAACACAAGACTTAATTCTCTAAAAAGAGATTAACACCCTAAGTGAATATATGAATATTCAAATGCAACATAGAGCAAGGGAAACCTTATATGCTTATCTAAGATGATGAATTTGCAATTAAAAACAATCCTAGATATTAAAGCTAAATGACATGTCAATTAGCTTAGATAATCATAGATTATAGAAACCTAGATATCTATCACAAAAACAACACTCAATCAAATCAACACAACAATCTCTATCTTGAATATTAAAATTTAATCTAAGAACAATCAAGTAATAAAAGAGATGCTATAATAAATTAAACACTAATTATGTATGATAATAGTGAAAAACTTACCAAAGCAAGTGTGATGATAAAAGACCCATGCAAGCAAGCATCCTAGATATGCTAGAGAATGCTAGATGAACTTTGATGCAAATGGATTTTGGTTTGAGTGTTTTATGAGCAAACTTGGTTGCTTTCTCTCTTAAAAATCTCTCTTTTGAAAGCAGGGTTCTTGATGATTAAAGAGTCACATTCAGAACAAGAGAAAGTGATGTATTTATAGGCATGAAAAACAAAACATGTGAAAAGATAAGTTTGCCCTTGAAACGCACCGATCGGCGGTTTAAATCGGCGGCCAGGCCACCGATCATAACCACCGAATTGGACTCGAGAGGAACAGGGGACCAACGGCGGTTTCATTCGGCGGTTTCGTGACCGCCGAATCAAAACCAAGATAAAAAAATCAATCAGGTATGAACGGCGGTTTCATTCGGCGGTTTCGTGACCGCCGATTCAACCGCCGAATTAAACCGAGAGACAAAATCAATCAGGTCTTGAACGGTAGTTTCGAACGGCGGTCGTGACTGTCGATCGTAACCGTAGAATTGCTCCAGACACTTCTGGAAGCAAACGGCGGTTTCATTCGGCGGCCAAGCCGCCGATCATAACCGCCGATCACCAACAAAGGTGAAAACCACGGAGAAGCCAAGGGCATTCTCCGTAGGCGGTCCTCGCGCTAAACCAAGCACATTCTAGTGCATGTACGGACGTTTCTAAAAACTATGGGGAAACGAATTACAAGACAACAAAACACAATTACACACAACAAAATATAACAAATAAGTGCAAGTGTGAAATGTGACAAGTGAAGAGAATGCACACATATGCAATGTATGTTAAGTGTGTGTGTGCAACTAATCTCTTTAAAGAAAAGTAAGCACATAGAAATTTACCTTCGGTGCTTATCAAGACGAGGTCTTCAAAGGGCTTGAGCAATAACAACAACACCTAAGCTACCCTTACAAAGGACCCCAACATGTGGTTTGTCCACGAAATGAGCCAATCAATAAATGGGAACCTTACATATTCTAACAAATAGTTAGAGCAAGGATATAAAGAATAGTCAATTAAATCCTATTAGGCTCTAAATACAAATACACAAGTGCTAATCCTAGATTTTCTCAATTAAAGGTTCAAAGCATATGTGAAGGTTATTAATCATAAAATACATCAATCAATCCACAAATAACCCTAGATATCAAACTAATCACAATACAACTCTCAATCATATGAAAAACATAGAATCCTAGAAACTAGTTCACATATGTCTATAATTAGACTTTTGATTAGGTTTGATTATGAAGCTATCTTTCTCAACAGTATTCACCATTCATACACATACATATAGAAGAAGAAACCCCAAGCAAATTGAAGGTTATGAAAGAAGAAAACTCAAAGACATGACAAATGCCTCAAATTCACGAGCTGGTTTGGTTTTGAAGGTGAAGCCACCAGAAAATGCAATAAAATAGCTGCAAGACTTGGAAAAGGTAGAAGACTTGATTACAAATAATCTCCAACTTGAATAACTCAAATCCGACTTCGTATGAGAAAGTTATGGTGTTTGGAAGATGAGAAAAAGTTGAGAGAAAATTCTGCACTTGAGCTTTTCTAATTTTTCTTCATTGAATGAAATGGGAGGGAATGAAAGTGATTTAAATGAATTGGAGAGAGGGAAAGAATGGGAAAATGGGAGCATGCCACCTCAGCACCCCGTGAGGGGCATGTGAGGCTCACAGGGGGCATAGGGACTACCTGGCCGTGAGGCTCACGGCCTCCCTCACGCGCCCACAAGCTTGGCCGTTGGCCAAAGCTTGCTTCCCCCGCGCTCCTCTCGCGTTTTTCGACCATATTCAAGCCTCCGAACTCCGATTTTGAATCCGTCTTCGGATTACGAATTGCGACTCCCTCACGCATAACAAAGACTATGAAATGTTGACAAAAGGTTGAGAATTCATCTCAGAATATGATGACGAAGACAACTCAACGAATGAGAACACAAAGTAGCGTAGCTAAGCTACATCGTT
This sequence comes from Acer yangbiense, assembly GCA_008009225.1. Lineage (NCBI taxonomy): Eukaryota > Viridiplantae > Streptophyta > Magnoliopsida > Sapindales > Sapindaceae > Acer > Acer yangbiense. The sequence continues at coordinate 21,486 of VAHF01000024.1, read as the reverse complement.
TGGACTCGAAACCCAATGAATGAGTAATCAAAATGACCGGGACTCAATAAGGAATCAAATGAGATCATGTTCAAGTCCAAATACAATAAAACACAAGATCACACAAGTATGCCATTTCCTAGACATAGTCTTAGAACATGCAATTTTACAATGTATGTCAATATGAGTTCAATGCATGAGCATACTAAAACATGTGAATGTGTTATATATATGGTGTACAACGATGCAGGGACACTTATGAATGAAATGTGTGTGTGTTCCTATGCCTTGTAAGAGGAATGAGGTCAATTATACCTTTGTTGAGCAATGAAGCTTATTCCCCTTTACAAGACACCATCTTGCATGAACCATAGCCGAGTCTTTCTTTGAAGCTTTGATGTCAACGACCACTAATCAATACAAGATAAACACCATTTTGATATGGAATACATGCCAAGACAAACCAAAAACCTAATAATCTCCCCATTTGGCAAATTCCATGTCAAAGCCTCTATACATATACTAAAACAATTACAATGAAAATTTGGTCACAATGAGTTACAATGAGTTACTCATTTCTAGACAAATTTTCATCAACAAGTCTTGAACTTCGACTTGGTCTTCTCTTGATATCACCTAAAAATAACTTGAAAGCACAAGAATATCCAAGAGACAACACATATGGCAATATACATTCTTTGGCAAGAAAATAACACATTAAATTTCAAATGGATCATGTATGCTCCCCCTTAATACATGTTATCCAACACAATTATTCTAGCCAAGATCAACAAAAAAAAATTACAAGCCATAAAGTTCAAACTTGATACCAAAAACACCAAAAACTAAAAATAATAAAAAATGAGACTAAGCAAGACTAGAAACATATCATATATCTCCCTTATATCTCCCTATATTTATCCCCCTTTTTGACATGATATGAAGACAAAAAGAAAGAATAAGAAAATATAACTCAAGATCATTTCTAGCCACTTGTGCCACCAAGGAATGTTGTGCGATTTGATGATCTCATATAATGCTTTGTAGTAGTTGCTTTTCTTTCCAATTCTTTGATCTTCTCATCTTGTAGCACTATCTTAGCATTAAGATCTTCAATATTCCTTTGTGATGCCTCAATCATCCTTCATGACTCTTCAACCTTATTCTTCAATTATATAGCCCAACTTGGAAGAATAGGTGTGCTTGATACATGGCTTGAATCATGAGATTCACCAAAGAGCCTAAATGTATCACTAGACTTTCCATTTTCCTTATATGACATGGTTGCCATACGTTTCTCACTAAAGATCCCTAAGGGAGGAAGTAGCACATCATCATCTCGTTTCTTCAATCCTTTAGCTAAACACAATTGCATTACAAAAAAAATGATCTTTTCCGACGGTAAAATGCCGTCGAAAAAGACCATTTCCCGTCGAAAAAGACCATTTCGTGTCGAAAATATACTTTTCCGATGGGAAAAAGCCGTCAGAGGCCGTCACAAATACGCTTGTCAGAAATAACTATTCACTGACGAGCCGTCACAAATACTACAATTTCTGATGGCCATTGCCATCGGAAAAGATGAAAATGCTATCGGTAATAGTGATTCAGGGTGGTCAAAATTACTTGTATTTCCGACGGCTTATTGCCGTCGGAAATAGTGATTCAAGGTGGTCAAATTACTTGTATTTCCAATGGCTTTTACCGCTATTTCCGATGGCTTATTACCGTCAGAAATAGTCGAATTATAAAAAAATAGCATGACTCGACTTGATAGTCGCCACGTCACTTGACACGTGCCACGTGCCACGTCCTCCTGACAAGCGCCATGTCACCGCCACATCATCAACCGGCACCACGTCACTACCACATCACCCAACATGTGGCACTCTAAATCCATGAAATTCATGTGGCTTGAACCCTTGACCTGGATGATAGTAAGGGTTTCCCTTACCATTTTGCTATAACCTTATATCTGATATGTTTTGCATATTATTTATATATAAGCTATTGATATGTTTGTATACTATGTAATTAAATATATTTTTTTTGTATACTATTTAAATATAACTATTGCGATATTGTTTTTAAAAATAATATTTTATTAAAATTATTAGAGTTTTTTGTTGAAAGTGAATTTTGGATACATTTAACACATATAGTGATACATTTAAAATATTGGCCTACAAGTCACATTTTGTATGTAGTGTTATAAATTACATACATTCCATTATAATTTATTAATTAATCTTATAATAATAAATTATTTATTCATTCCATGAAATTGAGGTCAACAAAACAAAGACTATTTCCAACGGCCTCAATGCCGTCGGAAATAGTGTATTCATTTTTTTCTTTACAAATGGAACAAGAATATTTTCGACGGCATTGAGGCCGTCGGAAATAGTGTATTCCTTTTCCTCATTTCCAACGGGACAAAGACTATTTCCGACGGCACATTCTGTGCCGTCGGAATTGGGAACAAAATTGACAGCTTTTTCGACTATTTTCGACAGCATTTGGCCATCGGAAATGTGGTATCATATTTTTACTCATTTTCGACAGCATTGAAATGGCCGTCGAAAATAGTACCATTTCCGACGGTAATTAGCGCAGTCGGAAATAGTTCGTCACTGATAAACTTTTGTTTTTTTGTAGTGTTGAGAGATAAACCGTGGAAATGCCAACTTCTTGTCCAAACGAGTTGCATAAGCCGTAATCTCAATATGTTCTATAAGCACTTTCTCTTGCAAAATCTTTTTGCACCCATAACCTCTCAAAGTCCTAAACTTGTTGGCTTTGGTTGTCTTGGAAGAAGAAGTAAGATTAGAATTTGAAAGTCCTAGAGGCGTGTTCAAAATTAATCTAGAGGGGGGGCGAATAGATTTTAGCTATTATTACCCAATTTTCGCATACAAGTCAATATTACGAAAAAGCCCCTACTAGTTAAATATACAAGCAAGTGTAATATAGTGCGGAATTAAAATGACACTTGATGTATATGTGGAAACCCAACCACTGGGAAAAACCACGGGCTGTTTAGTGCGCCACACTTGGAACTCGAAATCACTAATTGAAATGAAGTTTACAACCTATGTAGACCTCGTCTAACACTCCGATCTGTAACCCCTCACTTCTACCCAGCGGGCCTTTATTAGCAACCCTATTCCAATTTGCTTGAGGCCTAAGCAACCTTATCCTCAAGACTTAATTCTCTAAGAAGAGATTATGCAACATATGTGAATATGTATGAATATTCAATTAACAAACAAGGCTAGGGAACCTTAGATGCTTATCTAGGATGATGAGATAAGCAATTTAAATCAACCCTAGATATCAATTGCTAAATGACATGTCAAATAGCTTAGCTAATCAAGATTAATTAAAAACCTAATTAGCTATCACAAACAACACTCAATCAATTCATCACAATTAATTCTCTAATCTTGTATTTATCATATGATCAAAACATACAAGTAAATTAAAGAGAATAGCTTGATAATAAAAATACTCAAATAAGATGAACTTAATCAAAATCTTACCAAGCAAGTTGTGATGATGCAAACCCAATCATGGATGCTTTCTATCTAGACATAGAAGATGCAATATGAAATTTGATGCACAAGGGATTTGATTTGAGTGGTTAAAGGTGAGTTCTTTTGTATCTTTCTTTTCTTGAAAAATATTCTAAGTATGAAATCTGATAATCAACTCACTTGATTGACCTAAAGTCAAAAGTCAAAGTGGCATATATATAGGGTGTCAAAACAAAGTGTGGTCGTTTTGAATAAGTTACACCTATTTTTGCCTTGGGCGCTGTACGTAGAGCGCCTCTTGTACAGCGCATGTACAGCGCCCCTACTCTGTTCTCACGGGAAAACAGAGGGGCGCTGTACGAACAGCGCTTTGTACAGCGCTCGTACAGCGCCTTCCAAAATTGCATCAGACCTGATGCATTTAAAAATGCATTTTCGACCAGGTCAGGATGGGCGCTGTACGAACAGCGCTTCCAACAACGCTTTGTATATCGCCTGACACTATGTATGAAATCTTAAAAACATGCATGGCATGGCATTGGTCATACAAGATGCAATCATGAAAAGCATGCAAGAAGAGATGTTAATGAGCATTAATGAGCACAAAATAACAACACATACACAACATACAAGAGAATGAATTATGCATGAGATGTGAGTGTGTGTGCGCTTCTAATCTCTTCAAAGCAAATTAAGCACATAGAATTTTACCTTTGGTGCTTATCAACCTTGAGGACATGATAGGGTCTTGAGCTTGAATATCTATCACTAAAGCTACCCTTACATACAATCCCCAACATGTGGTTTGTCCACGAAATAAGCCAATCAACAAAACGGGAATCCTTACAATCTCCCCATTTGGCTATTTCGTGACAAAACCACCTCTCACATTGATTCCTCACAAAAATTAGAAACTATAGGTCAACAATGACTATCTACATTATAAAGAGATATATTAGAAAAAATCTTGAAGCCTTCAATCTCTTGTAGAATAATCAGTCCCTGAAAGCAAAGTTTCTATACTATCCAATTCAAGTAAAAAGTGAGATAAATCAAGTGAGAATAAAAACAAGCATTTGCATTCTTAGAATTTAAGTACAACTACAACATCATGCAATAATTGTGAATGCAATGCTCCCCCTCAATGTATTGTCTCCCCAACATGCATAATTGCTACCACAATTTGCAACTCCCCTTACCACCATTCTACTCCCCCTTTTTGTCATGATATAGGCAAAGGAGTAGTCCCCAACCGGGTCACTTAGCAAAGAGAGATGATAGCATTCAAGTCATTTGCATAATCATTAAATGCACTTTATGCAACTCTATCAAATGGAGAGAAACAAAGAGATTTATTTTAAAATAAATGTGTGAAACAAAACATGCTTTGCATACAAGACATGTAGCATTCAAGTCCAAAATACAATGGTATTTGGCAAAGCAAATGACAAAGGTTTCTAATAAGAATTCAAACCAATTTCATCAATGTCATGAGAGAAGCAAGGATATAGAGTATACATTGATTTTAATTTATGAGCAACTATATCCATCTTTATAAGCCAAACATGTCATGAGCAACTTTCCACTCTATTTGATTTTTCCAGGAATGAAACCCGTATGATAGTAGACATGTTCAACAAATAAAGAAAGAGAAACAATTTGGAATATAAATTCCTTTGAACGGATACAAGATCATTTATTCATTTTGAGTCTCATAAGCTTTTTCACACAAGTTTTGCATTTAAAAATTGCAATCATCAATTCATGCTTTTTCATTTAAGCATGTCATTTGAATTTCATGCTTTTTCATTTGACATTAGCATGTTATAAACAACTCATGCTTTTCAATTTTTAAGCATGTCATTAAGAATCATCATGTTAAGGAGATAACTATAGGTCATCCAAATCATACTTCCTATGTAAATCTCCTAGTCCAAAAATGCATGTTTGAACATAAATATGACATGGATTGTAAACAAGCATGGTTCACACTTATTGAATTGAAAACATATATACATATGTGTAACCAAGCTTACTCAAGCAATTAACAAAGAAGCATAATATTTTTCAAATATTTGCATGCAACAAGTATGCAAAAGCTCTCTTTGCTTGAGATCCCCATATGGGGTCATTACCAACCTTCATCAATGAAGGTCATGAGGTCCTATGGACCTCCCAAGTCCATTTGACTTGGATGAACCTATTTGAGACTTGTTAGTCTCGTAGCAAGCGGGTTCATTTTTTCTTACCCACTTAGATATAACTTTTTCCTTCGTAGTGGTTAAAGGTTCAAGAGTTCTAGAATTAATAAGATCATGAATATGAATGTTTTCCTTCCTATTAGCATCCATTCTAGCTCTTATCATTCTCTTTTCAATCATGCTTTTGATTCTACATAATTTAATGAAATGAAAGCAATTTGGTCTAATGTGACCATTAATACCACAAAAGTGACATGTAGGGATAAATTTAGAATTCATACCATGTCCTTGTGCATGCATAGGAGCCATCCCATGACTTTGTGGTTGAGCGGGTTCAAATCTTCTTTGTTGTTGAACCGGTCTAGCTTGCTTCCTTGTTTCATTTTGCATGAATGGCCTCTTCCCTTGATGAATATGAGCTTTAGGGAAGTTAGGTTGAGGAACTTTTTGAGCTTGAGGTTGTCTCTTTGGAGCTACCTTCACTTGTGCACTTCTTGAACATTGTCCTAGATCAATTTTCTTCCTAGGAGTGTACACCGGCGAGGCTTCTTTCTTGCCCAAACTCTTGACAAAGACAGTCTTGGTTGGAGTAGTGATCTCCTTTGTTTCTTCATACCCAATACCTCTCTTGTCACAAGGGTTCTTTCCACTACCAAGAATGTGGTCAAGTTTCTTTGTGCTTGTAGTCATCCTAGACAATGACTCTATGGCTTCAACAAGCTCTCTCTTCAACCCTTCTTCATTCCTCTTAGACATAGCTAGCTCATCCCTTAGCTTGTCTTCAATCTTCTTGGATGCCTCCACTTGTTTACTTAAGTGGTCATTGTGTGTTGAAAGTTCTAGATTTTCATCCTCTAAAATCTTCAACTTTATATTTTTCTTCTCCAATGAACTTTCACACTTGACTATAAAGTCATTTACATCCATTTTCTCTACACTTCCATTTGTAGAGTTAGATGAGGAGTCATCTTCACTTAAGTTATCTCATCCACTCTCATTCTCACTAATGGAGTCATTTCCCTCATTTAGACCTCCACCTTGGTCTCTTGAGTCAATGAGAGTCATATCCCAATGAGTAGCTACATTTATCTTCTCTAGAGCTACTTCTTCATCTTTTTCTTCTATAGGATCACTAGCAACGGAATTCTTACCAACAACTTCATTTTCTTCACAAGTGGCACCCAATGCCTTGAAGTTATTGATAAGCTCATCATCACTTGATGACTTATCTCCCTCTCCGGAGTCATCACTTTCACTCCATGTGGCGGTCATCACTTTTGCCATCTTGTTCTTCAAGTTCCCACAATCCGGTGAGATGTGACCTATACCACCACACTCATAGCATTGGACCCCTTTCTTCTCACTATGCTCTTGTTAGGATTATGCTCAATAGCAAAGAGTGTAATAGTGTTTTTGACAATCTATTCATATTAATAATGTGATTTCTGGTTTAACAAATCTTATAGCATTTATAGTTTGAATATTATAATTGTCAAAAGTAAATAATCATAAGGTCAAAAGACTATGAGAAAAGAAGAATTGTTCGTACATCTGGATATGTATGTGGTAGACACAATTCTTTAGTTAGTCTTGAATAATGTTCACAACTTAGGTTAAAGGTTGGGCACCTTTATCTTGTTAAAGTTGTAGAATTCTTTTACTAGCATTTGAGTGGGATCAAATGTGTTATGATGAGTCTAAAATCATTGGAGGGTCTTCAAGTAAAAGAATCTAGTGCACTGGGTGCATTGAACTGGATCACAATGAAATACTTTATCTAGAACCGTTAATAGATAATAGTCTTTTCATTATCAGGACAATCAGAGAGTCTATCTTAATCCTGAGATAAATGATGGACTTATGGTTGCAAGTGGTATCATTTGAGTTATCAATGAGTACGATTATATAGCATAGTCTATCCTCGATAGTTTGGTGGTATTCATTTGTTAATCGATAGAGGACTTCATTTATAGATATGGACATCGTGGCTCCATTTATTAAATGAGAGTAGAATATCATCATATGGATGTTTTGAGGTATTGGATATTAAATCTTAACGTTAAGTTTTCAATAGTGTCTATTGAAACATGGCTTCTGGACAAGTCAAAATATCCAAGTTCAAAATGTGGTCGTATGAGGAAATATGGTAACTTGAAGAGCTATAGGCGGTCTATGAGCTCTTGGCAATTACTGATATTCTTCATGAGGATACACCATCTCCTATAAGGTTGTCTAGGGTATGAATGAGAATCATTTACTTATTCCATCTTTATTTAAGAGTGCAATTTTAGCTCTTTAGTGGAATGAACTAAAATTAATAGATTGAACCTAAGTGAATCATTTGTTGATTGTGATTGGGTTATGTCTATTGGAGCTTAAATTTAGATAGGCCCGCCAAGATCCTCAATCCACACGGACTTGCATGGATCACTTGATATATTCTACCGGACCAATTTATGGGTCCATCTAGAATTGTATTTAATATATTAAGAATATAATTTGCACATTATTTATTTAATGGGCTGATCAATTATATTAATATATTAATGAAAGGCATGTGGGCTTGTTTCTTTTAGTAAGAATGGGTCTAGTTCACATGTGGGCTTTTTAATTAAAGTCTAATGGATTAAATAAAATAAGAAAATAATATTATGCCCATGTATATGGTGTGGGCGGCAAGACTAGAATAATAGTCTAAAATATTATTTTATTTTATTGATTGATTAAATGGAAATTAATTAATTTATTAGTTAATCATTTAATTGAGAATCAAAATCTTTTTCTGATCAGGAAATATGTTTCCTAGAGTTATACTATTGGTAGTAGTATATTAAATATTAAAGACTTTATTTGGTAAGTAGATAAATAAAGGGAATTTATTTATTTAATCAAATTAGGAAGTCTTTGATATAGTCACAAATACACTAAAGAGTTGGATTAGGGTTTGGAATTCTAAGGAAATTTACCTAGAGTTAGGATTTAGGTCAAAAGACACAAATCCTACATGGTAGAAGATTTTCGGCCACATGATATATATATTATATATATATAATATAAATATATACCGGATATATATATTATAAATATATATGGCATATATATAATATGATATAAATAGTATAAAAGAGTGATGGCACTTGGCCGTATATATATATATATATATTGATTTGTGAGTGCAGTTTAATAGGAGTACTAATACTTTGATATGGGCAAGTAATTGGTGGAACATATATTAATTAGGCGTGCATCATTGGTGCACTTTTATATAGGTGTGCAGATTTATGATATATATATAGTGATATATAGATATTATATATAGATAGAATTCGGAGAACCCTAAGGTCTTGGACTTGAGAGTTTTTTCTTTTGCTAGAGAAAAATAGAATCCAACTCTTAGATTAGTGTGAGAATTCGGCCAAGAGGAAAAGAGAGAAAAGTTTGTTCTTATTTCGATAGTGCACTAGTAACTTTTATATCAAAAGGTTTTGTGCACAATTTCGAATAAGGTTCACGCGAGTTTCGATCTAACGATTGTGAATTCAAAAGTGACCGGAACATTCTTCGTAGCCTCTTGGAATTTGTTGTGACTAACGAAAAAGAAAAAGTTTTGTTAATCCATCCTCAGGTACACAATTCAAAGAGAAGGGAGACCACGCTCCTAGGTGATTCACGTTCGTGATTGGATTGGAAGATCTTGCGGATTACCATCGACGCAATGTCAATCGGATCACGCGACAAAGGTATGATATCTTTAGTATTATATGTTAATTAATTAGAGGGTTAAGGTTCAAATTATGGAAAAATTTTAAACTATACTAAACTCGTTTTTAGTCTCGCTTCCGTTGCGTTGACCGTATTTTTCCCTACAGCTCTTGCCTAGGCTCAAAATTCTTGAAGGGAGCTTTTTTCTTCAAGTCTTGGCCTTTGGATCCAATGCCCTTATTCTCGAACTTGACAAACTTCTTGAATCTTCTAAGTAGCAAAGCCATGTCTTGGTCCGAGTCACCTTTTTCCTCCTTCTCAACCTTGGAAGCTTTCAAAGCAATTCCTTTTTGCTTTTTAGGAGGTGAAATACTAGGAGCCTTCCTAGATTCATAGGCGAGGAGTCTTCCAATCACCTCGCTCGGCTTCATATCCTTGTATGTGCTATTTTCCTCTGAAGCCGTCACTTTTGATTCGAACCTAGCGGGGAGAGACCTCATAATTTTCTGCTTAACTCTCCTATCCGAATAAGGATCACCGAGTTGATGGCTTTGATTCACAATATCCATCAACTTGACTTCAAAGTCATTGAAGCACTCGTCCTCCTCCATTTTAAGCAACTCAAATTGCGTTTGAAGGACTTGTAGCTTGGAATCCTTAACGACATCGGTTCCCTCATGTGCAACCTGTAGGATATCCCATGCCTCCTTGGCTATCCTAGTGTTCTGAATCAGTTTGTACTAATTTTCATCCACTGCACATAGAAGAGCATGCCATGCCTTCCTATTCCATTTTGAAGTCTCAAACTCTTCAGGTGACCACTGGGCCTTTGGCTTGAGTACTTCTTCTCCACCACTCGTGGGAGTCATCATAGGAGGTGCATACCCATCTTCAATTGCCATCCATGCCCTATCATGGATTTGGCACACATATGCCTCCATCTTGCCTTTCCATGAGGCATAATTCACACCGGTGAGGAGAGCAGGCCGTGTGCTTGAAGCACCCTCATGGTTGCCACCGAATCCACTCATTGTATCAAATGAATGAATGTAATGTATGCAAAATGTATGAATGAGCAAAAATCACACAAATGCACAACACACCTAAAATGAGCTAGGATCACCTAAGTATATCTAGGAACCCGCTCTGATACCAATTGAAAGTCCTAGAGGCGTGTTCAAAATTAATCTAGAGGGGGGGGTGAATAGATTTTAGCTATTATTACCCAATTTTCGCATACAAGTCAATATTACGAAAAAGCCCCTACTAGTTAAATATACAAGCAAGTGTAATATAGTGCGGAATTAAAATGACACTTGATGTATACGTGGAAACCCAACCACTGGGAAAAACCACGGGCTGTTTAGTGGGGCACACTTGGAACTCGAAATCACTAATTGAAATGAAGTTTACAACCTATGTAGACCTCGTCTAACACTCCAGTCTGTAACCCCTCACTTCTACCCAGCGGGCCTTTATTAGCAACCCTATTCCAATTTGCTTGAGGCCTAAGCAACCTTATCCTCAAGACTTAATTCTCTAAGAAGAGATTATGCAACCTATGGGAATATGTATGAATATTCATTTAACAAACAAGGCTAGGGAACCTTAGATGCTTATCTAGGATGATGAGATAAGCAATTTAAATCAACCCTAGATATCAATTGCTAAATGACATGTCAAATAGCTTAGCTAATCAAGATTAATTAAAAACCTAATTAGCTATCACAAACAACACTCAATCAATTCATCACAATTAATTCTCTAATCTTGTATTTATCATATGATCAAAACATACAAGTAAATTAAAGAGAATAGCTTGATAATAAAAATACTTAAATAAGATGAACTTAATCAAAATCTTACCAAGCAAGTTGTGATGATGCAAACCCAATCATGGATGCTTTCTATCTAGACATAGAAGATGCAATATGAAATTTGATGCACAAGGGATTTGATTTGAGTGGTTAAAGGTGAGTTCTTTTGTATCTTTCTTTTCTTGAAAAATATTCTAAGTATGAAATCTGATAATCAACTCACTTGATTGACCTAAAGTCAAAGTGGCATATATATAGGGTGTCAAAACAAAGTGTGGTCATTTTGAATAAGTTACACCTATTTTTGCCTTGGGCGCTGTACGTAGAGCGCCTCTTGTACAGCGCCTGTACAGAGCCCCTACTCTGTTCTCACGGGAAAACAGAGGGGCGCTGTACGAACAGCGCTTTGTACAGCGCTTGTACAGCGCCTTCCAAAATTGCATCATACCTGATGCATTTAAAAATGCATTTTCGACCAGGTCAGGATGGGCGCTGTACGAACAGCGCTTTGTACAGCGCCTGACACTATGTATGAAATCTTAAAAACATGCATGGCATGGCATTGGTCATACAAGATGCAATCATGAAAAGCATGCAAGAAGAGATGTTAATGAGCATTAATGAGCACAAAATAACAACACATACACAACATACAAGAGAATGAATTATGCATGAGATGTGAGTGTGTGTGTGCTTCTAATCTCTTCAAAGCAAATTAAGCACATAGAATTTTACCTTTGGTGCTTATCAACCTTGAGGACATGATAGGGTCTTGAGCTTGAATATCTATCACTAAAGCTACCCTTACATACAATCCCCAACATGTGGTTTGTCCACGAAATAAGCCAATCAACAAAACGGGAATCCTTACAGAATTGTCAACGGGCTTTGTAGGATTGTTAACTCCAACTTTCTTAGCTTTTCCCATGACCTTATATCACAAAAACACTAAAAACACAAGTGAGTGAAAACATCAAAGCAAGTTAGTGACTAAAAAACATATACAAAGGCAAAAACACCATTTTTGAACAAATAAATATGCATATAAGAAATTATCATAGCATCTTTAAGATTTATCAAAAACAAGAATAATGCCAACAAACAACAATCTTGAAGAATCATGTGAACAAATCACAAAAGAGAACAAAACATAGCATATAATCCTCCCCATTGATAAATGCCCCATCTAACATCTAGATAGACAATTGTTCACAAGAATCGCTGCACATTCACATCACAAACAATTTTAATAGATTTTCAAATAAGCTCCATATAGCAATGAGAGTTACACCTAGATTTTCAATTACTCTCATATATCTTCAAAAATTGCTAGAGTATCAAAATACCAAATAAGCAAATGTGAGTGTGTGAAGATTTTGCTTCAAGAATATGAAAAGGAGTATTTTGATAATCAAACATGCAAACATTTTCAACATCTATTCATCTTAAGCCTTTCCGTAAAAAGGTCAAACCGATTATCATCCGAAATTTTACTTTAAAAAAGAATAGATTTCAATATGTGCGTGTAGTGTGTGCATGTGGCTCGTCAATCCATTTCTATTTGACAACCCGAGCTAATTTGATTATTCAACTATACTCCATAAAGCCTTTTTGTTTTGTTCTAGGTTTGAATCAAAGTTTTTTTTTTTTTTTTTAAATTCATTTCAACACTTCTTTGATTTTTTTCAAACATAAAAATATACACCTCTTGCGGCTTTCACTCATCACAATAGCGTAGCCCTTTCCTATATCTGATGGCTGCACAACCAAGGTATGTAACCCTTTCCATAAGGGCGCTCATTGAGTTCTATGTTGTCGAAGCAAATGGATACCAACCATTGGTCATTTTTAAACGTACTAGTCCTTAGGACTTCTAGTTGTATCAAAAACTTACATTAATCAAACTCAACACACTTAACCAAGCATATAAGAGAAGCAAAGTGCATTTTTGAAACCAAGTTTTATGGCTTAAAAACACATGATCAAAAAGCAAGTAAAGAGACTTACTTAAGATCTCTACTTCTCAATATAGTAGCTTTCAAAGAATATGAAGCATATTTTTCAAAACTTGCCACTCAACAATCATACAAACAATAACACACATCATGATTAAGATCAATGTCAATAATTATCACCAAAAGATCTTAAACTAGCAAATATCAAAGAGGACCATATAAACACTATATTAGCTCTCAAATATGACATGCTTCATGAAGTAGTACACACAATGAGTTGAGAGATGAAAATTTAAATTAGCAAGCAATGTGATATTAGAGATACCTTCGCAAGTTATTTTCATCAAATGCAAGACCTTCACCCTTTTTATGAGTCCTCTTGGTTTGTATGTCCTCATGACTACAAGTTATAGGTGTGTCGATTCCAAGAGACTAAAGACTATGCATTTCAACTCAAACAACAAAAAATTGACTTTCTCTAAAAGTCATAACATGATTGTTATCATATAGATTTCATAAAAACAACTTCTCAAAAAAGTTAATCAATAGATTTCGACTATCATAACAATAATGTGAGATAGCTAAGTTCATGTCAAGTCATAGAGATACAAAGCAAACAAGCTAAGTTTCTTAACAACATAACACTAATCTTAAAGCTAACTCACATGTGCAACTTACATTATTGGTAAGAGCACTCACCATTAACAAACTTTGTCTTAGGTGAACCTACACAAACATCATCAAGATTCTTATTGACAACAATGTTGAACCTAGAATAAAGTTCTTCAACCACTTGATTCACAAGAATATCATTGATACTTATCTTTTCAACATTGCTAGCAACACATGCTTTGTCAATTTTAGCAAGATTTGCATTATTCACATTCCGAACATTCTTAACATGCTTTGTGACATTATCATGCTTTCCATATTTAAAAGCTTTAGCATTGTAAGGATTCCCATATATTGATTGGCTTATTTCGTGGACAAACCACATGTTGGGGTTTATTGTGTAAGGGTAGTTTAGGTGATTGATCTTCAAGCTCGAAGGCCCTTTCAAGACCTCAAGAGACAAGCACGCCAAAGGTATAATTTCTAGTGCTTGGTTTTCTTTGAAGAGATTTAGTTAGCACACACACACTTAGCATACTTGTTCTTGTGTGCATACTCTTCACATGTCACTTTACACACTATCACTTTGTTTGATATCTTGTTGTGTGTATTTGTGCTTAGTAATTCATTTCCCGACAGTGTTCGGAATCGTCCGCGCATGCACTAGAATGTGCTTGGTTTTACGCGAAGACCACCCACGGAGAATGCTCTTGGCTTCTCCTTTAGATTCACCATCACTGGTAAATCTACGGTTTGATCGGTGGCCTGGCCGCCGAATTGAAACCGCCGTTTCAGTCCAGAAAGGTCTGGAGTGATTCTGCAGTTACGATCGATGGCCACTGACCACCGATCAAAACCGCTGTTTATACCTGATCGATTTAAATCTCTCGGGTTTGATTCTACGGTTTAATCGGCGGTTTCGAAACCGCCGTTGTTCCCCTGTTCTTCTCGGGTTCAATTCAGCGGTTGTAAACGGCGGCCTGGCCACCGAATGAAACCGCCGATTGGTGCGTTTCAGGGGCAAAATTATCTTTTCACATGCTCAATTCTTGATGTCTATAAATATCTTACTTTCTCATTCTCTGATTAAGTTTTTTGAGTCCTTAGAACCCTAAACTTCAAAGAGAGATTTTTGAGAAAAAATCAAATCAAGAACTCACCTTTAAACACTCAAATCAAATCCTTTGTGCATCAAAGTTCATCTTGCATTCATCCATGAATGGGTTTGCATCATCACAACTTGCTTGGTAAGATTTTGATTAAGTTCATCTCATTTTAGTATTTTTACTATCAAGCATATTCTCTTTTAATTTACTTGTATGTTTTTGATCATATGATAAATACAAGAATATAGAATTAATTGTGATGAATTGATTGAGTGTTGTTTTGTGATAGCTAATTAGATTTTTGATTAATCTTGATTAGCTAAGCTATTTGACATGTCATTTAGCAATTGATATCTAGGGTTGATTTAAATTGATTATATCATCATCCTAGATAAGCATCTAAGGTTACCTAGCCTTGTTTGTTATTTGAATATTTATACATATTCACATATGTTGTATAATCTCTTCATTGAGAATTAAGTCTTGAGGCTAAGATTGCTTAGGCCTCAAGCAATTGGACTAGAGCCACTTTTAAAGGCCCGAGTGGTAGAAGTGGGGGGTTATTGACCGGAGTGTTAGACAAGGTCTACATAGGTTGTAAACTCCATTTCAATTAGTGGATTTCGAGGTTCGAGTGTGGCACACTAAACAGCTCGTGGTTTTTCCAGTGGTTGGGTTTCCACGTATACATCAAGTGTTGTTTAAATTCTGCACTATATTACACTTGCTTGTATTTTTGACTAGTAGGGGCATTTTCGTAAAATTGACTTGCATGCGAAAATTGGGTAATAATAGTTAAAATCTATTCACCCCCCCTCTAGATATTTATCAAACACACCGAGCGTTATTGTATTACTTTCAATTGGTATCAGAGCGGGTTCCTAGATATACTTAGGTGATCCTAGCTCATTTTAGGTGTGTTTTGCATTTGTGTGATTTTTGCTCATTCATACATTTTGCATTCATTTGAATTCATTCATTATATACAATGAATGGATACGGTGGCAACCATGAGGGTGCATCAAGTACACGACCTCCTCTCCTCACCGGTGTGAATTATGCCTCATGGAAAGGCAAGATGGAAGCGTACGTGTGCCAAATCCATGATAGGGCATGGATGGCTATTGAAGATAGGTATGCACCTCCTATGATGACTCCCATGGGTGGTGGAGAAGAAGTACTCAAGCCTAAGGCTCAGTGGTCACCTGAAGAGTTTGAGACTTCAAAATGGAATAGGAAGGCATGACATGCTCTTCTATATGCAGTGGATGAAAATCAGTACAAACTGATTCAGAACACTAGGATAGCCAAGGAGGCATGGGATATCCTAGAGGTTGCACACGAAGGAACCGATGTTGTTAAGGATTCCAAGCTACAAGTCCTTCAAATGCAATTTGAGTTGCTTAAGATGGAGGAGGACGAGTGCTTTAATGACTTTGAAGTCAAGTTGATGGATATTGTGAATCAAAGCCATCAACTCGGTGATCCTTATTCGGATAGGAAAGTTAAGCAAAAAATTATAAGGTCTCTCCCTGCTAGGTTTGAATCAAAGGTGACGGCTTTAGAGGAAAATAGCACTTACAAGGATATGAAGCCGAGCGAGGTAATTGGAAGACTCCTCGCCTATGAATCTAGGAAGGCTCCTAGTATTTCACCTCCTAAAAAGCAAAAAGGGATTACTTTGAAAGCTTCCAAGGTTGAGAAGGAGGAAAAAGGTGACTCGGACGAAGACATGGCATTGTTGCTTAGAAGATTCAAGAAATTTGTCAAGTTCGAGAAGAAGGGCTTTGGATACAAAGGCCAAGACTTGAAGAAAAAGGCTCCCTTCAAGAGTTTTGAGCCTAGGCAAGAGAAGAGTGAAAAGAAAGGGGTCCAATGCTATGAGTGTGGCGGTATAGGACACATCTCACCCGATTGTGGAAATTTGAAGAACAAGATGGCAAAAGTGATAGCCGCCACGTGGAGTGAAAGTGATGACTCCGGAAAGGGAGACAAGTCATCAAGTGATGATGAGCTTACCATCGACTACACGGCGTTTGGGGCCACTTGTGTAGAAGATAAAGTTGTTGGTAAAAATGACTTGACTTGACTAATGATCCCATAGAAGAAAAAGATGAAGAAGTGGCTCTAGAGGTGATAGGCGAAGCTACTCATTGGGATATGGCTCTCATTGACTCAAGAGACCAAGGTGAAGGTCTTAATGAGGGAAATGACTCCATTAGTGAGAAGGAGAGTGGAGGAGATGACTCAAGTGAAGATGACTCATCATCTAACTCTACAAATGGAAGTGTAGAGAAAATAAATGTTAATGACTTTATAGTCAAGTGTGAAAGTTCATTAAAGAAGAACAATAGAAAGTTGAAGATTTTAGAGGATGAAAATCTAGAGCTTTCAACACACAATGACCACTTAAGTAAACAAGTGGAGGCATCCAAGATGATTGAAGACAAGCTAAGGGATGAGCTAGCTTTGTTTAAGAGGAATGAAGAAGGGTTGAAGAGAGAGCTTGATGAAGCAATAGAGTCATTGACTGGAATGACTACAAGCACCAAGAAACTTGACCACATTCTTGGTAGTGGAAAGAACCCTTGTGACAATAGAGGTATTGGGTATGAAGAAAGCAAGGAGATCACTACTCCAACCAAGACCGTCTCTGTCAAGAGTTTGGGCAAGATAGAAGCCTCGCCGGTGCACACTCCTAGGAAGAAAATTGATCTAGGACAATGTTCAAGAAGTGCACAAGTGAAGGAAGCTCCAAGGAGACAACCTCAAGCTCAAAAAGTTCCTCATCCTAACTTCCCTCACGCTCAAATTCATCAAGGGAAGAGGCCAATCATGCAAAATGGATCAAGGAAGCAAGCTAGACCGGTCAACAACAAAGAAGATTTGAACCCGCTCAACCACAAAGTCATGGGAAGGCTCCTATGCATGCATAAGGACTTGGTATGAATTCTAAATTTATCCCTACATGTCACTTTTGTGGTATTGATGGTCACATTAGACCAAATTGCTTTCATTTCATTAAATTATGTAGAATCAAAAGCATGATTGAAAAGAGAATGACAAGAGCTAGAATGCATGCTAATAGGAAGGAAAATATTCATGTTCATGATCCTATTATTTCTAGTGTAAGGTTCCCATTTGTTGATTGGCTCATTTCGTGGACAAACCACATGTTGGGGTTCTTTGTAAGGGTAGCTTAGGTGTTGTTGTTATTGCTTAAGCCCTTTGAAGACCTCGTCTTGATAAGCACCGAAGGTAAATTTCTATGTGCTTACTTGTCGTGAAGAAATAGTTGCACACACTCACAACTCATGCATATGTTTAATCCTTGTATGTTGTGTGTCTTATTTTTGTGCATTAATGTTCATTAACATCTCTTCTTGCTTGTCATTTTGATTGCATCTTGCATATCCAATTGCCTTGTCATGCTTAGACTTAGGATTGCATTTTTGCAATGGGCGCTCTCAAAAGCGCTCTACAGAAGTGCTATACGAACAGCGCCCATCTAGCGCTGTTCAGACCTGATAGATTTAATTCGGTCGCTGTTGGGTCGCTGTACAGGTGCTGTACATACAGCGCCACTCTATTTTCCTGAGAGAACAGAGTTGAGGCGCTGTACAGAAGCGTTCTACGTACAGCGCCCAAGGCAATTTCAGGCCAACTTATTTAAAATGACCACACTTTGACTTGGCCTCCTATATATATGCCACTTTGACTTTAGGTCAATTAAGAGAGTTCATAGTCAGATTTCATACTTAGGATATTTTTCAAAGAGAAGAAAAATTCCAAGAACTCATTTTTTATTTACTCAAACACTTTTTCATGATCATCAATCATCATCTAGCATCATCATTGATCATCTAGATGTCTCTATGCATGGATTCTTCATCACACTTTGCTTGGTAAGCTTTTCACTAATATCTTACATATTTTGTGTTTTTCTTAACAAACATTCTCAATTTATTACTTGTATGATTTTCATATATCTTTTGATACAAGATTGAGATTAGTGTGTTGTATGTTTGAGAAGTTGTATTGTGATAGCTAATTAGGTTTTGTGCTTAATCTTGATTAGCTAAACTATTTGACATGTCATTTAGTTTTTAATATCTAGGATTGTTCTAATTGCATATTCATCATCTTAGATAAGCATATAGGGTCTCCCTTGCTCTATGTTGCATTTGGATATTCATATATTCACTTAGGGTGTTATTCTCTTTATTGAGAAAGTAAGTCTTGTGTGTAGCTTCCGGGATTAGGTTGCTTAGATCGCAAGCAAATTGGACTAGGTTCACTTATACCAGGATTAGGTAGGTGTGTGATTACTTTCGGGATTAGGTTGTAATCGTTTTACACATTTAGTGGATTCGAGGTTCGAGTGTGGCTTACTTACTAGCCCGTGGTTTTTCCCGTGAGGGTTTCCACGTAAAAATCAAGTGTTATTTAATTTCCGCATTTTATACTTGATTTATTACTTTATCTATTTAGGGGTATTTTCGTAATATTGACTTCACACGAAAAATTGGGTAATAAGTTTAAAATCTATTCACCCCCCCCCCCCCCTCTAGATAGTTTTATACACACCGTGCTATAATTTGTTTCATCTAGTACTCTTGTACCATTGTCCACTAGGAAGAAAAATGTCATATCTATGTGGATAAGGAAAAATGAACACGCTTGTTACGAGACTAACAAGTCTCAAATAGGTTCATCCAAGTCAAATGGACTTGGGAGGTCTATAGGACCTCATGACCTTCATTGATGAAGGATGATATTGACCCCATATGGGGAACTCAAGCAAAGAGAGCTATATTGCATACTTGTTGCATGCAAATAATTGAAAAATCTTATGCTTCTTTGTTGATTGCTTGAGTAAGCTTTGAAACAAATTATAGCACGGTGTGTATAAAACTATCTAGAGGGGGGGTGAATAGATTTTAAGCTTTTTACCCAATTTTTCGTGTTAGTCCAAATTACGAAATTACCCCTAAATAGATAAAGCAATAGATCAAGTATAAAATGCGGAAATTAAATAACACTTGATTTTTACGTGGAAACCCTCACGGGAAAAACCACGGGCTAGTAAGTAAGCCACACTCGAACCTCGAATCCACTAAATGTGTAAACGATTACAACCTAATCCCGGAAGTAATCACACACCTACCTAATCCCTGTGGTATGAGTGCTCAACCTAGTCCGATTGCTTGCGACTTAAGCAACCTAATCCCGGTCACAACCAAGCCTAATTCTCTAAAAAGATTAACACCCTAAGTGAATATATGAATATCCAAATGCAACATAGAGCAAGGGAAACCTATATGCTTATCTAAGATGATGAATATGCATTAAAAACAATCTAGATATAAGCTAAATGACATGTTAAAAGCTAGCTAAATAACAGATTATAAAAACCCATAGAGAGCTATCAAAATACAAACTCAATCAGGTCAACACAACAATCTCTATTTTTGTATCTAGAATATATTCTAAAGAACATACAAATAATAAAAGAGATGCCTTGATAAATAAAACACTAATTATAAATGATATAGTGAAGAACATACCAAGGGAAGTGGTGTTGACCAAGACCCATGCAAGTAACATCCAACTATGCTAGAAAATGCTTAGATGATATTTTGATGCATATGGAAATGGGTTTTGAGAGTTAAAGACAAGTTCTTGGGAGTTTCTCTCTTGAAGATATTTGTCTCTCAAAGTGTGTTGCTTCCTGAAAAATGAAGAAGCATGATATATATATATATATATACAAGAATCAGGTTTTGTAAAAAGGAGGTGCACGTTTTTATGAATATATAATTTAGTTTAACAAACACAAGAAATCTATATAGATATATATATTACACACAAAAACGCACAGCATTTGGATCTGAAATGTGAAAAGCAAATGAAAATGATCCAGGGTGGTGAGCTCACTGAGAGAAAAGCAAGTGATGCAATGAAGTGCCATATTAAAGTCAAAGCCATCACAAAGTAAAAGAGCTCACATGCAACTAATACATACAATAAATGGCCTTGAAAAAATAAAAGCAAAATGTATCAGGTGATTGCCGTGTGAGTCCCGTTGCACCAAACGCGGGCAGAGAAGGCTTTTGGGCGTGGGGAGCCCGTTGCTCACACGCCCCCATTGCTAGGTGTGGCTATCATGCACAAAGCTGATTCGGACTCGAGCGTTCTTCAGTCCAGTTGACCTCGAACCTCAGAATTCAATTCCGTCTTCGGAAAATTAACCCCGGACTCAATATAAATATGGAAAATTACATAACTTTCCAATTTAAGCTTGGAATTGAATTCCGGTTTCTGATAAAAACACGGAATGTCCCAAACTGTCTCGGAAAGCTCCGAAACAGTATAGACCAGTCTCCGAACGCTGGCATCATCTCTGCCCCAATCACACACATAAAAAATATCCCACGCCTGCACGTGTGAATGTGACATGTAAAGAGAATGCACACAAATGCTAGTATGCTAAGTGTGTGTGTGCAACTAATCTCTTCAAAAAAAATAAGCACTAGAGATTATACTTTTAGTGTGCTTGTCCCTTGAGGTCTTGAAAG
>VAHF01000214.1:0-20012 GCA_008009225.1 Acer yangbiense | reverse complement strand
TGTCTCATAAGAAAAATTCTTATATAGCTACCAAGAGACCTTTAGAACTTGTGCATATGGACCTAATGGGGCCAATTCAAACCGAGAGCATCAATGGCAAAAAGTACATTTTTGTATGCGTTGATGATTTCTCTAGGTTTACTTGGGTTTATTTTCTTAGAAACAAGACCGAGGCTTTTGATCACTTTAAAAGTTTTGTAATCAAGTTCAAAATGAAAAAGGTCTTGGAATCAAGAAAATATGTCGCATTAGGAGTGATCATGGGACGGAATTTGAAAATGCAAAATTCAGTGAATTTTGTGATGGTTTAGGGATTTCTCATGAGTTCTCTGCACCTAGAACTCCTCAACAAAATGGTGTTGTTGAGAGGAAAAACCGTGTCTTGCAAGAGATGGCTAGGGTCATGCTCAATAGCAAGAAAGTCCCTAGAAACCTATGGGCCGAGGCAATCAATACCGCTTGTTATGTGTCAAATCGTGTTTCAAAAGGCCCGGCACAAAACAAACGTCCTATGAGCTATGGAAGGGCAAAAAGCCCAATGTGAGTTACTTCCACACTTTTGGGAGTAAATGTTATATTTTGAATGATAGAGATCACTTAGGAAAGTTTGATGCAAAAAGTGATGTTGGTCTCTTTCTTGGCTATGCTATTAATAGTCGTGCATATAGAGTCTTTAACTTGACTACTAAGACTATCATGGAATCTATCAATGTGAAGATAGATGATCTTTTAGCATGCTTAATTTGTGTGATGATAATGGTGTCAATGAACCTAAAGAAACATGTTGAATGACACTAAAACACCTATTGATGTGGCTAGTAGTGTTTCTAGTCAAGATGATGTAAATGATAGTCATGTTGAAGTTGAAAGTCAATGGTTGGAAAATGCTTTAAATGATAATCAACAAAATGACCAAGTTGTTGAACATTCTCACCCAAGACTTAGAAACTTACACTATCAAGAAGACATCATAGGTGATTTAAATGAAGGGGTTAGAACAAGAAATCAAATTGCTAACCAAATTTCTTATGCTTGCTACACTTCTCAAATTGAACCCAAAAATATAAATGAAGCAATTGTTGATGAATATTGGGTTGGGGCTATGCAAGATGAACTTAATCAATTTGAGAGGAATGAAGTGTGGTCCTTGGTTCCTAGACCTATAGATATAAATGTAATTGGCACTAAATGGGTGTTTAGGAATAAGACCGATGAAAGTGGCAAGATTGTGAGGAATAAAGCTAGACTAGTGGCTCAAGGTTACACTCAAGTGGAGGGTGTTGACTTTGATGAGACGTTTGCCCCGGTTGCTCATCTCGAGTCCATTAGACTTTTGTTGTACATTGCATGCATTAAAAAATTCAAATTATTTCAAATGGATGTCAAAAGTGCTTTCCTAAATGGATACCTTCAAAAAGAAGTGTATGTTGAACAACCTAAGGGTTTTGTAGACCCACACTCTCCTAATCATGTGTTTAAATTGAAAAAGGCTCTCTATGGCCTTAAACAAGCTCCAAGAGCTTGGTATGATAGGTTGACTCAATACCTTATTGACAACCAATATAGGAGAGGTGGCATTGATAGAACTTTGTTTATCAAACATCATGATCATGATATTTTTGTTGCACAAATATATGTTGATGACATTGTTTTTGGGTCTACTAATAAAACCAAGGTTGATGAATTTGTAAGTGTTATGTCAAGTGAATTTGAAATGAGCATGGTGGGTGAGTTGAATTATTTTCTAGGAATGCAAGAAAAGAAAACTAGCATGGGCATAATGTTGAACCAATCTAAATATGCTAAAAATCTAGTTAAGATATTTGGCCTAGAAAATGGAAAAGATTTTGAAACTCCCATGAGCACCACTTTAAAACTTGACAAAGATGAAAAAGGGAAAAGTGTTGACCAAAGCCTTTATAGAAGCATGATAGGTAGTCTACTTTACCTAACGGCTAGTAGACCCGACATTTGCTTTAGTGTAGGCTTGTGTGATAGATTCCAAGCAAATCCCAAGGAATCTCACTTGAAAGCCGTCAAGAGGATCATTAGGTATGTCAAAGGAACTCATAGTCTTGGTCTATTTTATTCATTTGATGCCAATGATATCCTTGTAGGCTATTGTGATGTGGGTTGGGCGGGAAACATAGATGACCGTAAAAGCACATCGGGCGGTTGCTTTTATGTTGCTAATAACTTGGTTTCTTGGTCAAGTAAGAAACAAAACTCGGTTTCCCTTTCCTCTTCCGAAGCCGAATACATTGCGGCCGGAAGTGCATGCACACAATTACTTTGGATGAAACAAATCCTTAAGGATTATGAGATAGAACAAGGAAAAATGACACTTTATTGTGATAACTTAAGTGCCATTAACATCTTAAAAATCCGGTTCAACACTCCCGTACAAAACACATAGACATTAGGCATCATTTCATTAGAGATCTAGTTTAACATTCTATTGTTACTCTAGAGCATTTGTCTACTAAAAATCAACTTACAGATTTGTTCACTAAGCCCTTGGACAAAGAGAGGTTTAAAACTCTTAGAATGTCCATTGGCATGATTTGTGTTGATTGATGTCTTTGTGTGATTGTGAGTGGCTTGATGAGCAAAACTTTAATTGAATATCATTATCTTTGAGAGCTACTCACTTGAGAAGTAATGATCTTAAACAAATAACTTGTATTGTTTCTAGATCATGCACTTGAGCTTGAAAATCCTATTTTTGAAAAGTGCACTAATGCTTCTCTTATATGTTTTAGTTTTGAGTATATGTGGTTGAATATGTGTAGATAATGGATGCATCTAGAAGTTTATTGTTAAGTACATGATAGATGACCTATGGTATGTATCCATTTTGCTTCGGCACTACATAGTAATCAACGAGCACCCTCATGGAAAGGGCTACACACCTTGGTTGTGAAGCCACCCAATGTAGGAAAGGGCTACGCCATTGTGATGAGTGAAAGCCGCCATGAGGAGTATATGTTTTTGTTAGTAAAATCAAAGAAGTGTTGAATTGAATCAAAAAAAAAAAAAAAATCTTTGATTCTAAGCCTAAAAGAAATGAAAAATAAAAGGTTTATTGGTGTATAGTTCAGAATTGTGAAAATACTCGGGTTGACAAATAGAAACGGGAAAATGAGCCACATGCACACACACGCATTGATATCTATTCATTTTAAAAGCAAAAATTCAGATGAATATTGGTTTGACCTATTTTTGGAAAGGCTTTAGATGGATAGGTGTGGATAGAGTTTGCATGTTGATATCACAATTACTCCTACTATATATGTGAGAAGCATTCACACACACACATTTTGCTTATGTGCTTGATTCATTAGCAATGTGAGAATATTTGTGAGAGAATAATGAAAATCTATGATTCTCTCTTGGACTTTGACAAGTTATGAAATATTTTCTCATATTGCTTGATTGTGTGATTGTGTGATGTCCCTTGTGAACAAATCTACTTGGTGATAATATGTGGAGCATATGTTAAGGGGGAGCTTTAGTCTTTTCAACTTTGCTCTCTATACGATTTGTTTGATTAATATCTCGTTGTTTATCTCATGTGTCCCTTGTCTATTCCTTGACAAAAAAGGAGAGAAAATGTATACCTCACCATGTTTGATATTGGGGAGATTTGTGTATACCTCACACCTTGTGTGGAAAATGTTCCAATTGTGTGAAAATATTCCTCTTTGTGCTTAATTGTGACTTTGTCTTAAGAGGGAGAAAGAATTCTTTCTTGATAATGTTAAGGATGGTTGGTTTTTGGGAATTGGGAGACTAAGGGAATGCTTTAATGAGAAAACATTTTGATCACTTGAGATAATGCATTTCCTTATGAGATAAGGGATGTCTTCTATATTTGTTGTTTTTGGTTAATAACTCATCATTCTTCTTTGTAGAAGATCTCTTGTTTGGTTTGCTATTTTCTCTCATAGGTACCTTGAAGATCAAAGAAGGAATTCCTGAAGACTTGAAGACTTTTAGTCTAGGAATTTCATTGTAATGTGAGATTGAGAGTATGCTATCAACTTGAGTTTATTTGAGTGAATCATTGTATGGTGAGGATGAGGTTTTGCCATGGAATAGCCAAAGGGGGAGATTGTAAGGATCATGATTTGTATTGGCTTGATTCCATTGCAAAACACTCCATATTTGTATTAGTAGTTGCCTTGGACATTCTTTGAAGAAAGGAAGCTAAAAAGGTGAAGAGTAACGTCTAGTGCAAAAGTCGTCTTCAAGAGGTGAAAAACGTCGAAGGTATACCTAGACTTCTATCCTCTTGCAAGGCATTAGCGCACACACACACAATTCATACATGTGTGTCCCTATATCGTGGTTCAAACAATTGGTATAACACATTCATACATTTCATAGTATGCTCATGCATTGATTCTTTATAGACAAACATTGTGAAATTGCATGCTTTGTGACTATCTCTTTGATATGGCATGCTTGTGTGAATATGTGTTTATTTGTTTGTGTATTTGTGTTTAGGACTTGAACATGTTCTTATTTAATGCCTTATGGAGTTCCGGTCGTTTCGGTTACTCATTCATAAGGTTTCGAGTCCAAACAATGTGACTATGCTACTTTTCGTTCTCATTCGTTGAGTTGACTTTATCGTCATTTTCCGAGATGATTTCTCAACCATTTTTCAAAGTTTTGTAGTCATAGTCATAGTCGTGCGTGAGGGAGTCACGATTTGTAATCCGAAAACGGATTCGAAATCAGAGTTTGGATGCCCAAGATACGGGCTGAAGAACCGATGGAGCGCGCTAGAGTGGTCTGGAGCGCATGAGGCCACTTGGCCTGGCCGTGAGGGAGGCCGTGGGCCCCATGGCCAAGGGAGCCCTCTGCCCCATGAGGTCCACGCGCCCCCCACAGGGAGGTGATGTGGCACATGCTGATTTGCCCAAAAATGCTCTCTCTCTTCTCCTTTTAAACACTTCTCCTTCCCTCCAAACATCTCAAGAATTCTAAGAACACATCTCGGATTTTCTGCAGAATTCTCTCAATTTTCGTTTTCTTATTTTGATCATATCTCTCTCATACGAACTCGAAATCAATCGATTCAAAAACCAAAATTGTTGGTCTTGAAGAGAGCTACAAACCCCAAGCATTTATAGAGGCAGCTGACTTCGTCATCTTTCCCAGTGGATCGATTTTCAGTCCGAGGTCAAGGTTGTTTGTTCAACTTCTTCTTTTTCAATTTCATCTTTGATCTTCTTTTGATTCTTACTATTTGATTGATGAAATTTGTTGAGAAGCATGTTAGATCATATGCTAGGGGTGTTTGATCATTTGTTAATTGAGATTTAGCTTTGTGATTTGTTTTGAACATATATGTGCTAAACTTGATTTTGTGTGAAATTGATTCTAGAAAATGAATATATGATGTGTCTCATATTATTTTCTAGGTTTTATTTCATGATCTAAGAACTAGGTTTTTAGTGTGATATATTGAATAATCATACCTTGTTCTTATTGATTTGCATGTCTTGATTTCTAGATAATCTACTGATTGTGTTTTGAAAGCTTATTCTAGTTTATCATTGAACATGTACATTTAGCTTGATTGATCATCTAGCTTAATTTGATTGTGTTTGCATCATTTGCATCACTTTAGATCATAGCCTTGCATTAGGTTGAAGTTTCTAGCAAAGTGAGTGAAGCTTTGCGGATAGAGTAAGGAAGTCTTGATTAGAGTCGGGAGGACTCGGATAATCAAGCAAGGAGTCTTATCTAGGGTCGGGAGGATCCGGATAGGCAAGCAAGAAATCTTCCTAGAGACGTGAGCGTCTTGGATAGGAAGTTGCTTTCTAGAGGTGTGGGATACATCTCGGATAGGAAGTAGGCTTTGTGATTCACTAGCCCGAGGGTAGATTAGGAGTTGATAGCTTGAGCGGATATCATGAGTGAAAGCTTGAGTGTGTAAGTCCTTTTTCACATAGTGGATTGCTTCGCCGGTGGTTGTGGTATCAACCCGTGGATATTTCCTCTTTGAGGTTTTACCAAGTAAAAATATTCGTGTTCATTTTTGCTTTTATTTTTCTTTATCTTCCATATCTTTCATTGATTGCATATCTTGTAAATTGATTAACTCTTATATAAGTAAAATCAATTAATTTGTCAAATTTAATCAAGTGTGCATTTTCATTGATATATTCCGCATTATTTTTAAATTGGGAGAATTTGGAGCATATACCTATTCACCCCCCCTCTAGGTATATTTCACTACTACTTAAGGAAAATTTCAAACTCCAGAAAGAATCACGCCAGGAAGATTCCTCGGTACGATACTAGGGGCCAGGTGCTAAAAGTTAGCAGGGACGCGTCGCCCCGTCCTAGCTCTGCTCAAATCATATTCACTGAAGACAACGCCTACAACACGGTCCAGCCCCATGATGACCCAATGGTGGTCACCGTCCAGGTGGCAAACAACCGGGTGGCCCGGGTCATGATTGACATTGGGAATAGTGTAGACATCATCTTCAAGGAGACGCTGGACCGCTGCAAACTCCGCCAACCGTGCTTTTATAGTTGCACCACCCCCCCTTATGGATTCACTGGGGACTCTTTGATGCCAGTCGATTCCATAATACTCTCGGTAACCATAGGAGAAGCGCCTCAACAGGTTAACAACATGGTCGATTTTATGGTAATAGACATTCCAAGCGCCTACAACATGATTCTGGGACGACCCTTCCTCTCAAAGATTAGGGGAATCCTATCAATCTACCACAATGTCTTGAAGTTCCCGGTGGGGGAAGAAGTTGGAATTCTGAAAGGGGACCAACAGATGGCCCGGAGATGTTATGCCATATCATCCAATCCCACGGCGCTAATTAAACAGTGCTCCCAGATCACAACAGATAAAAACCAGGGGGAATCAGGCGCGAAAGGCATCCCTCAAAGAGCCGGCCTCATGGTTAGCCCAAAACTACTAGGCATAGGGGGAGAGCACCACAACGTCTTGAAGTTCCCGGTGGGGGAGGAAGTTGGAATCCTGAAAGGGGACCAACAGATGGCGCGGAGATGTTATGCCATATCATCCAATCCCACGGCGCTAATTAAACAGTGCTCCCAGATCACAACAGATAAAAACCAGGGGGAATCAGGCGCGAAAGGCATCCCTCAAAAAGCCAGCCTCGCGGTTAGCAAGGAACTACCAGGCACAGGGGAGAGCACCTGGGAAGCGTGATGGGACAGATGGAGATTGAAGAAGATACATTCGAAGAAGAGGTGCTGGAGGAAGAAAGAGGAGAACCGGCTGAAGAATTGGAGGAGGTTGTGGTAAGAGAAGAAAACCCTCCCAAAACAGTGAAGATCGGATCCACCTTAGCTCCACAACACAAGGCTGTGCTACAAAAAGTGCTCCGGGACTACAATGATGTGTTCGCCTGGTCCCATGAGAAGATGCCTGGCATCCCCCCTAACCTCGCAGCGCGCCGACTCAATGTGGATCCTACCTTCAAACCAGTAAAGCAGAAGAGGAGGTATTTCAACCCGGACAGAAACACGGCAGTACAAGAAGAAGTGGACAAGCTCCTCCGCGCTGGATTCATCAGAGAGGCGCGGCACCCAGAGTGGATCGCCAATGTGGTCATGGTCCCAAAGACCAATGGGAAGTGGAGAATGTGCGTGGACTACACTGACCTAAACCGCGGCTGCCCAAAGGACAGCTTCCCCCTCCCCAAGATTGTTCAGCTTGTTGACTTGACTGCGGGCAATAAGACCTTGAGTTTCATGGACGCCTTCTCCGGTTATAATCAGATCACCATGCACCCCTCGAACCAAGAGAAGACCAGCTTCATTACAAACCAAGGTTTGTACTGTTACAAAATGATGCCCTTTGGGCTTAAGAACGCCGGAGCCACTTATCAGAGGCTAGTCAACAAGCTATTCAAGGAGCAGATCGGTCGCACCATAGAGGTCTATGTGGATGACATGATAACCAAATCACAACAAGTAGAGCAGCACCCGGACCACCTCAGAGAGACTTTCTAGGTGCTCCGACAGAACCAAATGCGGCTGAATCCGGACAAGTGTGCGTTTGGAGTGTCAGTCGGTAAATTTTTGGGCTTTATGGTCCACGAGAGGGGGATCGAAGCAAACCCTAAAAAGATCAAAGCAATCCTTGAACTGTAGTCCCCCACGACTCTAAAGCAGGTGCAAGGATTGACTGGCCGACTCGCCGCCCTCAACAGGTTCATATCACGGTCCACCGACAGATGTCTCCCGTTCTTCCAAGTCATCAAAAAGGGGAGAGGGATGAACTGGGATGGGGAGAGCGAGCGCGCCTTTAGGGAACTCCAGATTTACCTCACCAACCCCCCGCTACTCGTTAAGCCACTGCTTGGGGATATCTTGCAGCTCTACCTCGCTGTATCGAGCATAGCGACTAGCGCGGCCCTTGTAAAGGAGTGTGAGGGAGGGATCAAGAGACCTGTATCCTACGTGAGCCGCTCCCTCAGCAAGGCCGAAAAGAATTACAACCAGATGGAGAAGCTCGCTTTCGCTTTGGTCATCACGGTGTGCAAGCTACGCCCCTACTTCCAAGCCCACTCAGTAACAATACTCATGAACCTCCCTCTCCGACAGTTTATACAGCGACCTGATGTATCGAGCATGCTAGTTTTATGGGCCCTCAAGCTGACCCAGTATGACATTACCTTCAAGCCCCGTGTTGCAGTCAAAGGACAAGCGCTGGCAGACTTCGTAGCGGAGTTCAGCGGGAACCCGAGCTTCCCCTAGGAGGAAGGGTCCCTTGCCCAGATAGACAACAACATCCCAATTCCAGGGGAAGAGTGGCCTACATTGGCATGCATTTGGACACTTTTCGTCGATGAAGCCTCCAACCAACATGGTTGTGGGGCAGGTATTGTGCTAGTCTACCCAGAAGGGGTCGAGACATCGCACTGCATAAGGTTTGAATTCAGAGCTACAAACAATGAAGCGGAGTATGAAGCACTCCTTGCTGGCTTGGCTGTCGCCCGAGAATTGGGAGCCCAGTTCCTCGCCATCAAGACCGATTCACAGTTGATCGTGAAACAAGTGGTTGGGACTTATCAAGCCAAAGGCGACAATATGTCTGCCTACTTAGAGAAAGTACAATAAGCGATCAAGGCATTCCAGATGATCAAGATGGAACAGATACCTAGGGGGCTAACCACCGAGCAGATGTCCTCACCAAGATTACGACAGGAGAAGGACAAACCTCACCCCCCAGGGGAGTCCGACCGCAGCTCTTAAGCCGGTCGAGTATCGCTAAAACTGTCGAGGTCCACCCTGTTGACCGCCTCCCCTGTTGGATGGACCCGATAGTGGACTACCTTCACAGCCAGAGATTGCCTGATGACCTAGCGGAAGCTAAGGCAATAAAGAGAAAATCAACCAGGTACTGTCTTGTGCAGGGATATTTATACCAAAAGGAGAAATCCTTGCCTATCCTTAGATGTCTTCACCCTGACGACGCCAAATGGGCACTGAAAGAGGTTCACTCAAGCGACTATGGTGATCACTCAAGGGGAGATGCCTTGGCTCACCGAGTTTTGAGAATGGGATACTTCTGGCCCACCCTCCATGAGGATGCACGCCTCTTTGCTCGCTCATGTACACCATGCCAGAAAGTGGCAAACCTCTTGCATCAGCCTCCAGAGAGACTATCCACCATCTCATCCCCTTACCCCTTCGCTGTATGGGGAGCGGACTTAATTGGGCCATTGCCCGCCGGGGCAAAGCAGGCCAGATACGCTATTGTTGCCATAGACTACTTCACCCGCTGGGTGGAAGCAGAGCCGTTTACGAACATCACCAAGGCAAACACGATAGCTTTCATAAAAAAGAATGTAGTATGCCGCTTTGGGGTGCCTAAGGCCATTATCACCGACCTAGGAAAGCAATTCGACAATTACAGCTTTAGGGACTACTGTGAAGACCTGAAGATTGAATGCCGCTTCGCCTCGGTAACTCACCCTTAAACGAACAGCCTGGTCAAAGCCACCAACAAGACAATCAAGAAGCTGTTGAAGAAGAAGTTGTAGGAAGAAATAGGGGCTTGGGTGGAACAGCTCCCTGACATCTTGTGGGCCTACCGGACCACAAAAAGGACCGCGACCGGAGAGACTCCTTACTCGCTGGCTTTCGAAGTTAAAGCGGTCCTCCCTATTGAGCTGAAGCTTCCCACCTTCCGCTCCCATCTCTATAACTCAGAAGATAATAAGGTTAAACTCAGAGCTTGCCTAGATCTCCTAGAGGAAAAACAGACCGGGGTGGCACTGAGGGTCGCAGCCGACCAACAGAAAATTGCCCGCTGCTTCAACAAAGGAGTCAGAATCAGGAGCTTCAAGGAAGGCGACCTAGTGTTGAGGAAGGTCATACAGAATACCCGTCATTGTTCAGATGGTGTCCTCGCTCCAAACTGGGAAGGACCGTACCTCATCAAGGCGAAGGTGAGCCAGGGAGGCTACAAGCTAATGGACCTCGATGAGGACCCCATTGGGCATACTTGGAATGCGGATCATCTAAAAAAGTTTTACCCCTAGTAAGTCAAGAATGGTTGAAGGTGACAATCTTACTGTAAATAGAGCTAGTTCTCTTATTTCCCTTTTGTGTAAGCGTGACCCGACAGGCACTTCAGAGCCGGGGTTCAGCAAACCAATGAAGCGGCCTTGACCTCTTGTACTTGGGGCGTGCCCCGCCCTCTTTTGGATTAATGAAAAGATATTCCTCTCAATTGATAGCCTCTTTTAACTCGTCCAGAATTACCGAGTACCTCGGACAAGCTACCACGATGCCTTGAGCATGGGTATTGTCCCCTCAAGGAGGGACTTAGGCTTAAGTGGCCCTGGTTGCCTACCAAGTCTAGAATTACCAGGTACCTCGGACGAGCTACCACGATGCCTTGAGCATGGGTATTGTCCCCTCAAGAAGGGACTTGGGCTTAAGTGGCCCTGGTTGCCTACCAAGTCCAGAATTGCCGGGTACCTCGGACGAGCTACCACGATGCCTCGAGCATGGGTATTGTCCCCTCAAGAAGGGACTTAGGCTTAAGTGGCCCTGGAGACGAGCTACCATGACGCCTTGAGCATGGGTATTGTCCCCTCAAGAAGGGATTTGGGCTTAAGTGGCCCTGGTTGCCTACGAAGTCCAGAATTACCGGGTACCTCAGACGAGCTACCACGATGCCTTGAGCATGGGTATTGTCCCCTCAAGAAGGGACTTGGGCTTAAGTGGCCCTGGTTGCCTACCAAGTCCAGAATTACCGGGTACCTCGGACGAGCTACGATGATGCCTTGAGCATGGGTATTGTCCCCTCAAGAAGGGACTTGGGCTTAAGCTGCCCTCGTTACCTACCGAGTCTAGATTGCACCGGATACCAAGTGCAAACATCAATTCTACCCCAACTGACGTTCAAGCAGGAACTTTACTCCCGAAGAAGCCAGGACTAGGAGCGCAGATCATTAGAAAGAAAAGTCCTAAGGCAAAACCTCGCCTAACATGAAACTATCCAGTCCACTCCGGATGACGGCCACACTATCTCGAAGGATATGAATTCTACTTAAGGAAAATTAAAGTGAGCATCACAAAACCTTTCTCATGCAAATGGGAAGCACACAGAGCCATATCAAGTTAAAACTAGAACGAGGAATGGGGATTCTCACTCCATAGATAAGAGGTACAAAGGACCCAGGGAAGACCCTAGCACCTGACCAAGCTCCTCCAATAGGACATGCATTGCAAAAAGAAGAGAAAGAGACAAGCAAAGAGTGCACAAAGCACTAGTTCAAACTTACATGCCAAGAGGAGGATTGGGGCTCAGCAGGCCCAACCTCCCTACAAATATAAATCACAAGCACCAAAGCAGAAGAAAAATTAAAAGGATGCATAAGCATCAGTTTAGGGTTACATGCCAAAGGAAGGCCAAGGCACAGAAAGCCTGATCCTCCACAAATCAGTAGTAAAAATGTAGAGCAACAGAGATAGATGGACCAAATGATGATAAAGCAGGCATTCATTGCTGTTCTGGCATAGGATTGGTTGGCTCGACGACAGGTAAGGCGGGCTCGATGGACGGCTGGCTTGTGGGAACCTCCTGGGTCACTGCAGATAACCTCCCAGACTCCACAGGTGGCGAACCCTGCTGTTCCTCAGTTGCCTGGATCTCCTTCTTGTCACTCAAGGTTGAATCACTGCTGCTCGCTGCATCCCCGCCTCCTGGGAGTCCTTCTGACCCGGGCAACGCCTTAGACACTCCCGCAGCACCCGCCATGATCTCTTCCCTGCTCCAGCCATGGATTTTCTAAAGGTCGAAATCAAGAGGAGCATGCTGGGCCACATGCAGCTAGGCGAGGAAATACCCCTCTCTGAAAGACTTGTCAGCTACTGCCTCCACCTCCACAGCCCTTGCGACTGCAGCCACAGCCCGGTTCTCCGTCGCAGTAAGCTCCCCCCTTAACTTGTTCCGCTCCAAAGCCCGACGGGTTGACCGGGTAACCTCAGCATCCAGCTTCTTTTGCACCTGTCCTAGGTCCTTTTTCGCCTGGGTGGCTCTCGCATCCAGCTCCTTCTTCTCCCTCACAAGACGGATGATAGTCCTCTTCGCTTCAATCCTGAGCTTATCTGCCCTGACACGGCCCTCTTTCGCTATGCGGTGCTCCTCCTGAAGCGAAACAGCCTGCTCCTCCAGAGCCAAAATATAGCAAAACGCCTACAAAAAAGAAAAGGGGGGGGGGGAGTGGAGGGAGAGAGAAACCACAAAACGTGTAGGCCTGACACTCAACACGGCCACCCAAAGCTAAAAATAAGAGGGGAAATCAGACAAGGGAGCAGATGAAGTTACCTTAGCCGCGACCATGGAACCCTTCGAGAAGAGTTCGTTGACAGAAAGTATAGCAAGCTGGGATGAATCCACTTGGGAACACGACTCTCTAAAAGTGCGGAGGATGTTGTCAGAACCAGGGGATGGACCCTTCTTTGCTTTGGGAGGGACCGGGGCTGCCTTCTCTGAAATCATCACCCCTTTTCCTTTGATTGAAGAAGGACGAGGAGGAGGCACAGAAGACCGCGATGGGGTGGAGGTAGAGGAACTTGAGGGGACCACTAGAGGAAGCTTAGCAGCGGGAGAGCTAGGTAGGACGCGACTCCGACCCAAGCGCGCCTCGAGTTCTTCTAACCTTGAAGTAAAAGGGAGCATCTTCAGTGGTTGGAGAGAGACCAAGCTTGGAGTGACCCCTTTCTCCCTTTTCACCTTCATCAGCGTCGCTTGCTTAAGGGGGGTGCATGAAGAAGCCTCTCCGCATGTTGGAGAACCCAACGTTGTCTGTGCTACGCCGGAGTCGCTGAGATGGGCCTCCTTCTGCTGAACGCCTGCAAAGGAAACTACCAATGGAGCACCCGTTAGGATCCACGCCAGCCTCTCCGCAGTATCTACAATGAATAAAAAGGCAAAAGAGGGACGAGGAATAGATCACCTGGGACTGCATCTATCGCCAGGAGAGAATGTTCCACCCTAGCGCGTTCCCAAGGGAAGCTCTCCATCCCAACATGCTGGTAACCTGCCTGTTTGATTGAAGCTAAAAAGCTCATGACTGCAGTATCGTCCTCCTCCTTCGCCCACTTTGGTTGTGGCCCGAAAGAGGTAGGGACTACATGCTCTCGATGACCACGTCGCATAGAGGCGCCCCAGTTGCCTTTAACCACGATCCACTCCGTCTTCCACCCAGAATCCTTCCTCCGGGTACCAGGGACCATAAATCAATGGCATTCACACAGCGAAGATAATACTGGCCAGCGGGCTGCTGAGTCCAGGGTGACAGCTGGAAGACAGAGCGAAGCTCTCTATACCCTGGGTCCCTCAAGTTAGGACGGGAGCTAGCAGCCTCCTGCCACAGCACCAGGAAGCCTACCAAATTCCTCCAGAAGCCAGGGACTAGTTGCATAGGGGCTAACCCGAAAGCACAAAGGGCCCGCCTGAGCGTGGGATGGAGGGGAAGGCGCACCCCTCCCTCAAACGCGGCCACATGTATGGAAAGATGATCGGTAGGAGGAGCCTAAACATCATAATCCCCGGTGGGAAGGGTGAGTTCTATGTCAGTAGGGATATTGAAGTCACGCCTCAAGCGAGATAGATCAGCCGCAGTACAGGCCGAGGGGGGAACACACTCAAAACCCCAGCCGCGCCATCTCCCTCCACTTGTGTGCCATGGCCCAGCTCCTCCATGTCTATATGCTCCAGGCCTTGACTCGCCCTCTCTCCCTCCACGGAGATGTGTAACGGGGAGGAAGGGGTGTTAGTGAACCCTGTCCCAATAGAGGAATGATGCCCCGAGGGATGAGGTTGGGGACGTCCCCTGCTTCCCCCGGCGGCGGAATCACCACCAGCCCTTCGCCTCTTGTAGGAGAGCCCCGACTTCTTGGGAGAACTTTGCTCGTCACCGTAACCGTAGTCCCTCTCCACGTTTGAGTCTTCGGAAGCCATTTTCAGATAGCAATAGTGAGCAAAGGAGTAGAAGAAGTAAAAAAGAAAAAACTGGCGCAATGGAGAAAATTAAGAGACTTCGGTCAAGCTGCCTTTTAAATGGAGAGAAGGTGGCAGTTTCAAATTCAAACCCGAAGATCTCAGCCCTCCGAGGGATCCAACGGCTAGGGCAGCTAAGGAAAAGACAGACGTGACCAGTCCACCACCCCACGAACGCCACGTGGAGCCTCGCGTAGCAAAACGTCCCGTCGCTGATGCCACGCCCGAGAAACGCGCCTAATACCTAGAACCATTATTCCCGGATTTAATGTAGTAAGCATTGGCCCCAGAAGCGAATTTCGATAGATTCGAGGGGTAAGAAATGGGAAAAGCCAAGCGGGAAAAGCCCTTCATGCGACCAGGTACCCCGCCTTCAACGTTCAGCAATATTAAGAACATTCAAGGCGGGAGGGACTTCTGTTAACCAAAAATTTAGGTAATTAATCCAAGTAAGAGCTTTTCCCACTAAAAGACCGAACCGCTTCATTACCTACCACGGTGGCACTCATAATCAGTCCAACCCGCTTGTTGGGAACAAGGGCCCGGCCCTACTTCAACCGCACTTACTCACAGGCACGCCAAGGTTAAGCATTGCTCGACCCAGAACCGACCTTTCCCCCATTAGAACGCTTGTAAAGAAAGGATACCTGGCTTAGTGGGGAGCCCGCCTCCAAGGCCACAATCCATCCGGGGTCCGGCCCGCTCCATAGCCCAATGAGAAGGACCGCTTCTTCCAGCGATAGGTCCACCCAATGGCCGTACTCGTCACAGAAATCACTATCTTGCCCCCCACAGCACCCTCCTAGCTCAGGCAGTCCTCTCTAGAAGAACCCCTATGAGCTTACTAGCGCGTCCTGTTCGTAAGGGCTGACGCCAGCCCTGCTTCCAGCTCACATGGGATGAAAAGGGTGCTGGGAACACCTGCAAGGCACCAATGTCGCCTCATTAATAAGGAAGCAGTAAGCATGACTGAGGAAAGACAGCAACCGACGGTCGAGATCGCCTACTAGCTGCGCTGCCTCAATGGCTGGATGACGTTCCATCTCAGCCCTAATTGAAGGTCAACTATCCCTTACATGCAAGAGGATACTGATTTCCTCAGCAAAATACTTGCAGAAATGCAGCAAGCATGAAGAAAGAAATGGTGGAAGGGAACGCCTGACAGGGTGTAGCGGGACAGGCGCTGACACTGTCCTCTACCAAACCAGAACCTTGACAACGACCTCCCACCGCCACGAAGGCACCTTGCGACCAATCAAAACTCACGGAAACGCCACCTTTTCACCACCTCAGCCCTATAGAGGCTCTGACTTGGACCTGAGGCCTAGGTGGAGCGATCGGAACCCTCCAAGGCTTATGGCAACCCGGATCCTGCCCCAGATCAGTGGCCGGGATCAGCCCCACCAATTGCGTCCTAGGGACTAGGGCCCCCACCTACCAAAATGGATACTCCCGCCAAGAAAAAGCCAGCAGAGCGCATTCCTGATCCTTGATTCCTTGTGACCACCATTGTGGATATGAGGGAACGGTGAGATTTAACCAAGGATTCCGGCCTAAACAGAGGACCTCCACCTACCCCCCGACCAAAGACCCTATAAATGCCCCTACATCCCACAGAGGAGGAGGTTGGCCCTTGAAAGACCAAAACCCCCACTTGGTCTGGTCAAAGCTCCTATGTGTGTGTTCTACTTGGCTACTAACCCGCCTAGTTAAAGCTCATATGTGTGTGTTCTATTTGGCTA
The DNA here is from genome assembly GCA_008009225.1 of Acer yangbiense. Lineage (NCBI taxonomy): Eukaryota > Viridiplantae > Streptophyta > Magnoliopsida > Sapindales > Sapindaceae > Acer > Acer yangbiense. Next base: position 3,737 of record VAHF01000214.1, on the reverse strand, counting down.
CTAACTCGCCTAGTCAAAGCCCCTACGTTTGTGTTCTACTTGGCTACTAACCCGCCTAGTCAAAGCTGTAAGGATTCCCGTTGTTTTTAATTGGCTTATTTCGTGATCAAACCATATGTGGGGGTTCTTTGTAAGGGTAGCCTAAGTATCGGTCTTCTTGTTCGAAGCCCTTTGAAGACCTCGTGTTGATAAGCACCGAAGGTAAATTTCTATGTGCTTACCTTTCTTTGAAGAGATTTAGAAGCACACACACACTAAACATTCATTGCATATGTGTGCATTCTCTTCATTTGTCACAATTCACACTTGCACTTATTTATTATATTTTGTTGTGTGTTATTGTGTCTTGTTGTTGTGTTAATTCGTTTCCCGATAACTTTCGGAAACGTCCGCGCATGCACGAGAATGTGCTTGGTTTAGCGCGAGGACCGCCTATGGAGAATGCCCTTGGCTTCTCCTTGGTTTTCACCTATCTAGGTGATCGGCGGTTATGATCGGCGGCCTGGCCGCCGAATGAAACCGCCGTTTCAGTCCAGATTGGTCTGAAGCTTTTCTGCGGTTAAGATCGGCGGTCACGACCGCCGTTCGAAACCGCCGATTCAAGACCTGATTGATTTATCTCTCAGTCTAATTCGGCGGTTGAAACGGCGGGCATGAAACCGCCGTTAGAAACCGTTGTTCATACCTGGTTGATTTTGTTCTCTCTGTTCTGTTTCGGCGGTTGGAATCGGCGGTCACGAAACCGCCGAATTAACCGCCGTTTATGCTCTGTTCTTCACGAGCTCAATTCGGCGGTCATTAACGGCGGCCTGGCCGCCGTTTGAAACCGCCGATTGGCGCGTTTCTTTGAAACTTACTTAAACGACCACACTTTGATTTGGCCCCCTATATATATGCCACTTTGACTTTAGGTCAATGAAGAGAGTTCATATTCAGAATTCATACTTAGGATATTTTTCAAAGAGAAGAAAAATTCCAAGAACTCCATTCTTGATTCTCAAACACTTTTTCATGATCATCAATCATCATCTAGCATCATCTTAGATCATCTAGATGTCATCTAGCATGGAATCTTCATCATACTTTGCTTGGTAAGCTTTTCACTAATATCTTACATGTTTTGTGTTTCTCTTATCTAGCAATCTCAATTAATTACTTGTTTGTTATTTTGTATGCTTTAGATACAATATTGAGATGAGTATGATGTATGTTTGAGATTTTATATTGTGCTTGCATATTAGGTTTTGTGCTTAATATTGATTAGCTAAACTAATTGACATGTCATTTAGTTTTGATATCTAGGATTATACTTAATTGCATATTAATCATCTTAGATAAGCATATAGGGTTTCCCTTGCTCTATGTTGCATTTTGGATATTCACATATATTCACTTAGGGTTGTATTCTCTTCAAAGAGAAAGTAAGTCTTGTGTGTAGCATCCGGGATTAGGTTGCTTAGACGCAAGCAAATTGGACTAGGTTCACTCATACCGGGATTAGGTAGGTGTGTGATTACTTCCGGGATTAGGTTGTAATCGTTTGCACATTTAGTGGATTCGAGGTTCGAGTGTGGCTTACTTACATAGCCCGTGGTTTTTCCCGTGAGGGTTTCCACGTAAAAACCAAGTGTTGTTTTAATTTCCGCACCATATTACAATTGCTTGGTTATATTATCTTGAGGGCATTTTCGTAATTTTGACTAACACGAAAAATTGGGTAAAAAGCGTAAAATCTATTCACCCCCCCTCTAGATAGCTTTATACACACCGTGCTATTATTTGTTTCAATTGGTATCAGAGCGGGTTCCTAGACATACATAGGTGATCCTTGCTTATTTTGGTGTGTTTTGCATTTTGTGTGATTTTTGATCATTCATACATTTGCATTCATTTCATTCATTCATAAACACTATGAGTGGAAACGGTGGAAATGGTGGTGGCCACGAAGGAGCTTCTAGCACAAGGCCTCCACTTCTTACCGGATTGAACTATTCCCAATGGAAAGGGAAGATGGAATCCTACATATGCCAAATTCATGACCGTGCATGGATGGCGGTGGAAGACGGATATGATCTCCCTATGATGACTCCCGATGGTGGAGGACAAGATGTTTTGAAGCCTAAGGCGCAATGGAACGCGCAAGAGTTTGAGGCTTCTAAGTGGAATAGGAAGGCTATGCATGCCATTATGTGTGCTATGGATGAGAATCAGTACAAGCTTATTCAGAATACTTAGATTGCCAAAGTGGCATGGGACATCCTTCTAGTTGCACATGAGGGAACCGAGGTGGTGAAGGAGTCCAAGCTTCAAGTCCTCCAAACTCAGTTTGAGCTACTTTGGATGGGAGAGGATGAATGCTTCAATGACTTCGAAATCAAATTGATGGATATTGTAAATCAAAGCCATCAACTCGGAGACCCGTATTCGGATAGGAGAGTCAAGCAAAAAATTATGAGATCTCTCCCCGATAGGTTTGAATCCAAGGTGACGGCCATAGAAGAAAATAGTGGCTACATGGATATGAAGCCAAGTGAGGTGATTGGGCGTCTCTTGCATATGAGTCTAGGAAGGCTCCTAGCACCACTACTCCTCCTAAGAAGTCTAAAGGAATAGCTTTGAAAGCATCTAAGGATGCAAAGGAGGCAAAGCATGAATCGGATGAAGACCTTGCCTTATTTGTGAAAAGGTTCAACAAGGTTATGGGGTTCAAGAAGAAGAAGGGATTTGGGTCAAGAGGACAAGATTTGAAGAAAAAGAGTTCCTTTAAGAAGTTTGAGCCTAGACAAGAGAGGACCGAAAGGAAAGGGGTCCGATGCTTTGAATGTGGTGGGATTGGTCACTTTGCCCCCGAATGTGCTAATCACAATGATAAGAAGAAGAGCAAAGTGATGGCCGCCACTTGGAGTGGGAGTAGTGATGACTCCAATGAGGAAGATGAGTCTTCAAGTGAAGAAGAGCTCATGGCTAACCTCCTAGCTTTTGCCTCCTCACATAAGAGCAAAAGTGGTAGTGAGAAAGAGGAAATGAGTCAAGAGGAAAATGACTCAAGTGAAGAAGAAAGTGATTCCTCATCTAACTCCATAAGTAGTTTTGTGGAGAAAAAGGTGCTTGCTAAATGCCATGCCGAGTTTAATGATTTAGCAATCAAGAGCACAAGAAAGATCAAGATGTTGAGAGAAGAAAATCTTGAGCTTGCATCTCATAATGACCACTTAGGTGAACAAGTGGAAAAATTCAAGAAGATAGAAGATAAGCTAAGAGAGGAGTTAGCTTTATCTAGGAGGAATGAAGAAAGTCTAAAGAGTGAGCTTGAAGAAGTTAGAAATTCTATGACTAGGATGGATTCTAGCACCAAGAAGCTTGACCATATGCTTGGTGTTGGAAAGAGTCCATGTGACAAGAGGGGTCTTGGGTATGAAGATGACAAGAAGATCTCTACCTCTAACAAGACCGTGTTTGTCAAGAGCTTGAAGAAAGAAGAAACTTCATTTGTGCAAGCTCCTAGAAAGAAATTAGAAGTAGGACAATGCTTAATGCACAAGTGAAGATGGGGCCAAGAAGGCAACCTCAAGCTCAACCCCCTAGGGTCTCTCAAGCCAACATTCCTCCTCAAATGGCTCACAAAGGAAAGAGACCTATCATGCAACCTCAAGCTAGGAAGCAACCAAGACCGGTTCAACAACGAAGAAGGATTGAACCCTTTCATCCACAAAGACAAGGACAAGGTATGATTCCTT
>VAHF01000213.1:0-53777 GCA_008009225.1 Acer yangbiense | reverse complement strand
GCATAACTTCTTTCGCATATGCTTGATGAGTGAATTTGCCTAGGTTCTGTGAGAAATATGAGCGATATCTGGTGAGCTTAGAGTCGAGGCGAATTACATCTATGGCATTCGGCGAAAGTGTTTTTTTGATGCTTGAATATCTTGAGTGCGGGCTTTTCATCTTAAATTGAGCAATGCATTCAAATTTGTGACATAATGTTAGTCTTTACCTATTGGCTTTTGCATGCATTGTTTCAATCTGGGCATTAATCGATTGCATCTCGAATGATTGGTTTTGTGATATGTTTGTGGTGTCATAGCTGAGAACCCTCAGGAGACAACACTCCTCCTACTAGGGACACCTAGAGGTTTAAAGGCTTGTGCATGTGCTCAATGCTATCGCGTTCCCTGCGAAAGTGGCTTTATTAGGATTTAGTTTTCTTTTCAGTTTAGGAATGTTTGGTTTTGCTCGAGGACGAGTAAAAGATAGGTTTGGGGGTATTGATCAGTCTAATTAATGCTTATATTTTGCCCATTTTGCCTATGTTATGCGTGTTTCTTGGGTTTTTGGTGGGTTGATGTGTTTGTTAAGTCGTTGCAGGTCTCTTTCCATAGAGGCGTTGATCTAATCTTATTTTGGAAATGGTGGAGTCAAACGATGAAGGAAAGGCCAAAATCCTCAATTTCCGCGCCCATGCCGCTCAACAGCACATGCATCATCGGCGGCACTCCAGGCTGTCGACAAGGGTGATTTACCGCGTCCCATGCCGCTCAAGAGGCACATGCCTCCCAAGCGACCCCTCAGCGAGCCTTCCAGCGTGTTTGTCTTGGATTTTCCGCTGTCCATAGCACGTGCCCACCCAGCGCACGTCAAGCGTTGGACCGTCTCCGCGTTTCCTCAAAGCTGCTGAAGACCTATAAACAGAAAGAAAGGAAAAAGCAAATAAAAGGGAGGGCCGACCTTATCAGACCATGAGATACCGATTCCTTTCATTCTTTCATATTCATTCCATCATTAGAAGATTACTGAAAACAGGAAGACGACGGGGATTTCAAGACAGAAGCATCTCGCCATAATGGGTTTTATCTTCATCTCTTCTATGTTTTTATTCTCTCCATTGATGTGTAACTAAACCTTTAACTAGGGGATTGATGTAACCAATTTTGGATAACTCTATGTAATCAATTAGTCTATCTTTTGTTAATCAATTGGGTTTTAGTCTTGTCTATTGAATTAATTGTTTCTACTTTACTTATTCATATTATTTGTGGCCTCAATTGATATGGATTTGTGATTTATTTATCCCATGAGATTAGGGTTTGATGTGAATGGCCTTTTCCATTTAAATCACAATCGTAAGCTTAATAGATTTGAAAGTTAATGTTTGCATGGCCTTGTTGCATTGATTTGGCTTAGAGTTTGTTTCTAAAGGATTTCGTTACTATCACTTGACACATGGCCTTTGTGCGAGTGGTAGGAAAGAGATTCGTTCTTAATTGTTTATCAAAACAAGCCCTAAACTTTATTGAAGTGTTTATTGAGACTGATTGAGAGCATTGAGTGTCTAAGAAAGGTGCATCGATTCCCTAGTATTTCTCTCCATATATTCATTCCTTGTGTGATCTTTGATTTAATTTGATTTTAGTCTTTTAGTTTAGATTCTCATAATTTAGGTTAATTTTAGAATTAAACAATCTTCCAAAGAAAAGCATTATGCAATTTAGTTTCCACATTTAGAGTATCCTTACTAGATTAATTGGCATTCGACCGATAGAATCGCCGATCCCAGTTTACGAACTTTCTTAGTAAATTGAACACAGATTTTACTCTATGTAAGAAAGTTCGTTCACTGGGATCGGCGATTCTATCGGTCGAATGCCAATTAATCTAGTAAGGATACTCTAAATGTGGAAACTAAATTGCATAATGCTTTTCTTTGGAAGATTGTTTAATTCTAAAATTAACCTAAATTATGAGAATCTAAACTAAAAGACTAAAATCAAATTAAATCAAAGATCACACAAGGAATGAATATATGGAGAGAAATACTAGGGAATCGATGCACCTTTCTTAGACACTCAATGCTCTCAATCAGTCTCAATAAACACTTCAATAAAGTTTAGGGCTTGTTTTGATAAACAATTAAGAACGAATCTCTTTCCTACCACTCGCACAAAGGCCATGTGTCAAGTGATAGTAACGAATCCTTTAGAACAAACTCTAAGCCAAATCAATGCAACAAGGCCATGCAAACATTAACTTTCAAATCTATTAAGCTTACGATTGGGATTTAAATGGAAAAGGCCATTCACATCTAAACCCTAATCTCATGGGATAAACTAAATCACAAATCCATATCAATTGAGGCCACAAAATAATATGAATAAGTAAAGTAGAACAATTAATTCAATAGACAAGACTAAAACCCAATTGATTAACAAAAGATAGACTAATTGATTACATAGAGTTATCAAAATTGGTTACATCACCCCTAGTTAAAGGTTTAGTTACACATCAATGGAGAGAATAAAACATAGAAGAGATGAAGATAAAACCCATTATGGCGAGATGCTTCTGTCTTGAAATCCCCGTCGTCTTCCTGTTTCCAGTAATCTTCTAATGATGGAATGAATATGAAGAATGAAAGGAATCGGTATCTCATGGTCTGATAAGGCGGCCCTCCCTTTTATTTGCTTTTTCCTTTCTTTCTGTTTATAGGTCTTCAGCAGCTTTGAGGAAACGCGGAGACGGTCCAACGCTCCAAAATTGATGCAGTAAATCTGTGTTCAATTTACTAAGAAAGTTCGTTCACTGGGATCGGCGATTCTATCGGTCGAATGCCAATTAATCTAGTAAGGATACTACTAAATGCGGAAACTAATTGCATAATGCTTTTCTTTGGAAGATTGTTTAATTCTAAAATTAACCTAAATTATGAGAATCTAAACTAAAAGACTAAAATCAAATTAAATCAAAGATCACACAAGGAATGAATATGGAGAGAAATACTAGGGAATCGATGCACCTTTCTTAGACCTCAATGCTCTCAATCAGTCTCAATAAACACTTCAATAAAGTTTAGGGCTTGTTTTGATAAACAATTAAGAACGAATCTCTTTCCTACCACTCGCACAAAGGCCATGGTCAAGTGATAGTAACGAAATCCTTTAGAACAAAACTCTAAGCCAAATCAATGCAACAAGGCCATGCAAACATTACTTTCAAATCTATTAAGTTACGATTGTGATTTAAATGGAAAAGGCCATTCACATCTAAACCCTAATCTCATGGGATAAACTAAATCACAATCCATATCAATTGAGGCCACAAATAATATGAATAAGTAAAGTAGAACAATTAATTCAATAGACAAGACTAAACCCAATTGATTAACAAAAGATAGACTAATTATTACATAGAGTTATCCAAAATGGTTACATCAATCCCCTAGTTAAAGGTTTAGTTACACATCAATGGAGAGAATAAAAACATAGAAGAGATGAAGATAAAACCCATTATGGTGAGATGCTCTTCACTTGAAATCCCCGTCGTCTTCCTGTTTCCAGTAATCTTCTAATGATGGAATGAATATGAAAAATGAAAGGAATCGGTATCTCATGTCTGATAAGGTCGGCCCTCCCTTTTATTTGCTTTTCCTTTCTTTCTGTTTATAGGTCTTCAGCAGCTTTGAGGAAACGCGGAGACGGTCCAACGCTTGACGTGCCGCTGGGTGGGCACGTGCATGGACAGCGGAAAATCCAAGACAAACACGCTGGAATGGCTCGCTTGAGGGGTCGCTTGGGAGGCATGTGCCTCTTGAGCGGCATGGGACGCGGTAAATCACCCTTGTCGACCGCCGTGGAGTGCCGCCGATGATGCATGTGCCTGTTGAGCGGCATGGGCCGCGGAAATTGAGGATTTTGGCCTTTCCTTCATCGTTTGACTCCACCATTTCCAAAATAGATTTAGATCAACGCCTCTATGGAAAGAGACCTGCAACGACTTAACAAACACATCAACCCACCAAAAAGACCCAGAAACACGCATAAACATAGGCAAAATGGGCAAAATATAAGCATATAATTAGACTGATCAATCTCCTATCTAGCAGATCCGCCTCGGTACTCTTAGAGCTCCTACCCAGTAGATCTACCAGATTACACATATACTTGTGTTAACCAAAAATTATCACTGGGGTAAAATTTCTAATTAACGGTTTATGAGGGACCCAGATCGGGATGGATCTGGGCTAGCGGGGACTTAGTAGCTCGATACCCCGTTGGTTCCTACAAATCGGATAAGTGTGGTGTATAGTAGTATGATGACAAAGATTCTGGTATTTGATGTAATGAGATTCAACTTTATTTTTTTAGTATAACATATAATGAAACTTACAATCTGTTTGAAAGCATAAGCATGATCATTACAACAGTGGAAATGAAAGTAACTTGGTAGGCAATGATGATGAAGCTTTTTGTGTCTGTCGATAAGTAGAAAAAGTCTGGTAGGGTTCGATCCCCTTTTTATGTAAACATACGATGAATATATATGCCTGTTTCTTGCTGGGTACTCCTAGAACTTCGGTCTAGGGTTTTCAGTGATTTACGGATCCCTCCTTGGCAATTAACGAGTTCGTTGCGGATTGATCCCCAAGATCCAGTGGTTTCCTTCTCAAATTGAAAGAGTTGACTTTGCATTTGAATGAGACTCTTAAATGGCGGGAATGTGTGTAACATTCGGCTTCAAACGATGGCGTTTAAGGTTTGTCTTCCCTCTCGGTTTGTTAATCGGGGTACCCGCCTCTTGCTTTGGGCGGGGTTTGATGATTGTGTGTCTGCCAATAGCTTTTAGTGGGTCGGGATACTTCAGGTATCCCGCCTTCTTCTCATTCTTTTTAACGATGTTTTGAAACATCGGGGTACCGAGTATCGGGTTACCACGACACCGGGTACTGGGATACCTAGGGGTAGACATGCGGGGATCTGGCAGCGGTAATGTCTCTGGGGTCTTGATTTTGAGGTTTCCTGACGCCTTCTTGTTTTGGACCTGGTCGGGGTGGGTAGAAGTTCAAGTCCTCTTGTAGGTAGGCGGGTTCCCGGATATCTCTCCCATCGTTGCTGTCTATCCCGACTCATTTCTCAGGCTGGTGGAAAATTCTTCTTTGGTCCCTGCCATTTTTGGGGTTAACAGAAGTCCCCCCTGACTTTAAACCGGCATCTTGCTGGCGTTGGAGTTAGGATTTCTAGCTTGTTTGAAGGATTTTTTTGTTTTGTCTGCCTGTCTAGTCCCGTCCGGCTGGCTTCCATTACCAAGGGGAGAAAATCCTCTTTGTATAAGATGGTATTTTAATGACAATCCACGTGCCAAACGGTGGTTGCTTCAAATTCAAACTGGCCATTTTGGGCGCGGCTTTTCAGAGTTGTCCGCGCACACGTCTCCAGTCACTACTCTTTGTTTCCTTTTATGCTCCGGTAACCGTCCTTCTCCTATCTATAAATAAATCTCTCTTTTCTTTTCTTGTTTACGCTTCAGTTGTCTTTCAGAAATCAAGAATTGAAGTTTTTGTTTTGTTTTTGTTTTGTTTTTTTGTTTTACAATGGCGTCTCCTTCAAGATTTCTTGCCCTTACTCAGGGTGCTCCTTCGTCCTCCTTGCCTCATCGACCTGCTTCCTTGGGTTCTCATTCTTCCTCCACCCATCTTCCTAGTAACCTTGGCGAACCTTCGCACGTTCAGAAGGAAAATTCGGCGGGAAGTTCTCCATCAATCAAGGGAAAGAAACATGGTCGGGGTGATGGTGACGTTGCTGGAGAGGGTATTCAATCCCAACGTCATCGTTATGGGAGGAATCCCCAAATCGGGTCGGGTTTCATAACGAACCTGATGATTCAGTCTAGATAGTGGACGAAGATGAGGGTGCTGATGTCGATGACAAGGAAGGGGAAGAGGTGGATGATAGCTCTATTGTGGACTCTCTAGGAGCTTTTGTTGGGCCCCTTCTTCTTTTTTGGTGAAGGCTGCATAATCTCAGAGTTGGTCTGCACTGTTGACACCTTAGCCCGGCTTAGGAAGGCCTACAGGATCCTGGACGCTATCCGACTTCCCTCCCTCCCTCACTCACCGGGATATGACGTATATACTCCTCCTTCAGGCTGCCTGTTAATTCATGTAGCTGCCTTTGAATGTGAAGTTCAGCTTCCTCTTCATCCATCTATTTGTAGGTTGCTTGTCGCTCTAGAACTAGCCCCGTTGCAAATTTCACCTGGATTATGGAAGAATCTGACGGGGTTCCTGGTGCTCTGGAAGGAGCAGTGTGAAAAGAAGGCATTGAGAAGGAGCCCGACTTCGATGAATTTCGTTATATTTATCAAATAACGATTATGGTTCCTCGGGGCCAATTCTATTCGAGGCCCAAGAACAAGATGCAGTTCATTTTTCCTGGGGCAAATGTGAAGTTCAACCCGCCCTGGAAAGACGAGTGAGTTGTAGTTGAGGGTAACTGGGGCCAATCGGTGTACTTGGATGGGGTCGAGTATCCGGTTTCGATTCATTTTTCTCCAAGAGATAAGTGGAGCACGGGTGTGCTTTCTGCAGAATCCAGAAGGATTCTACAGGGGATTCAAGACAGGAACTACACCAATTTGAGATACCCCGCTTGTGACCCCTTTGAAGGTGCTCTGTTGGAGCGGTATCTGTGTATATCTCTTGTGCATCCAGGTAGGCCTTGCCTCTCGTCCTTTATTTCCTTCTCTTCTCTTCTTTTATTTTTATTTTTATTTTTTTTATTTTTTACTGATTATTCTTCTGACAGTTTCTGCTACTCCTCTTCTTTCTTCCTCTCTATCAGGACCGACACATCCAGATCTCATTCCGGCAATTCTCCTGTCCCTTCTCCTTCCAGCGTTGGTGCTGCTTACAGATCTCAGCCACTCATGTCAACCCTCATTCTGCAGCCACGGGGTTAGCTTCACACTCTCCTACTCCCCTCCAACAAAGGTCGCAACACGCCCATCTTGAGCGAGATGCTCGCACGGGCGGCCAAAGCCAAGGTTTATCCACTCCCTACTTCGAGAAAGGTTTCAAATGCGGCTGCTCCCCCACCTGCAATGATGGTTGTTCCTCCTCCTGCTCCTCCCACTCCTCCCACCGCTCCAATTTAGCTTCCAGTTAGGAAGGAGTGTTTATTTTTACACCCTTACAATTTAGCTCTATCTAACAAGGGAATACAAGTTGCACAAGCAGTCCACAATTTTTTTATGTTTAATGGCAATCAATACTCAATGCACGTTGATCTAACCAAAATTGTGATGATTTTGGCCCTCATTTCCTTCTCCTTTTGCTTGATTCTTGGGCACTATCCCGTGATTTAATGGTATAAATTTAGTGTTTTTAGGTATTTACAGAGTTTAGGGGCATTAAGGTAATTTTGGAGAAATAGGGGTGTTAACTGCCTTTTTTGGCGGGGTCCAAAGAAGAATTTTCCATTCATGCGAAGGTCATTTGATTGTTGAAAGAATGAACCCAGGGTCCTAAGGATCCCGCTACCGCACTTGGTACCTGGTACCCGCCCCCGCACCTGGTACCTGTACCCCGCACTTGGTACCCCCGTACCCCGCACTTGGTACACCGGGTACCCGGTACCCGGTACCCCGCACCTGGTACCCGGTACCCGGTACCCCCCCGTACCCCGCGCCTGGTACTCGATACTCGGACCGGTCCTCCAAGCACCTCCTACCACCAAGCATAGAAGGCGTCAACAAGAGAGGTCTTAGTACACCATTTGTCAGATTACCAAGGAAGACCAGAACCATGCTACAAGAAGGACAGTATGCGCCATCATTCAAATACAAGGAAGGTTGACCTCTCCGGCTATTCACAACGCCATTAATGGAGATAATCAACCTATTAATGGAGATGATAAACCGTATTAATGAAGATAGTCAACTCTTTAATGGCCATTCACAACGCTATTAATGAGAGAATATTCAACTCAATCAATGCCAAATCAGTGTTCCTATAATTTTGGATTGATTGACTAAATTGATGGAGTGGGCAACAAGAATTATAACCTATAAAATGACAAAGCTCTCTATGAAAGAGATCTTCGGCTTCTTCTCAATTGCTACTTGTAAGGATTCCCATCATTGATTGGCTTATTTCGTGATCAAACCATATGTGGGGATTCTTTGTAAGGGTAGTTTAGATGTTGTTGTTATTGCTTAGGCCCTTTGAAGACCTCATTATTGACAAGCACCAAAGGTAATACTCTAAGTGCTTACTGTCTTGAAGAGATAGTTGCACACACTCACAACTCATGCATATGTTTAATCTTTGTATGTTTGTGTTTCTTTTTGTTGTGCATCAATGCCTATTTACATCTCTTCTTGCTTGTTTTTATGATTGCATCTTGTGTTTATAACATCATAGCATTTAGGCTTTTAGGATGCATCTTAGTTTACCTTTGTTCCCCTTGCATGATTGCTTGTGGGGTTCAAAGTTGTGGGCTGTGCGCTGGTCCACCTGCGCCTGTCGTCCAGCGCCGCTCACCGACGCAAAACGCCCAGTGGCGTGCCGCTGGTCGTGCGCTGGTCTACACCAGCGCAAGGCCACCAGCACTGATCGCCCAGTATGGCTCCGCTGGTCTGGCGCATGTGTGAGCGCTGGTCGTCAAGCGCCTGTGCAAATTTTGCCTTTGCGCTGGTCGTGCGCCTGTCGTCCAGCGCAAGACCACCAGCACACAGAGCAAATTCTGGTGCGTTTTTCAAAACGACCACACTTCACTTATGGCCCCTATATTATGCCACTTTGACTTTAGGTCAGATAAGAGAGTTCATATTCATATTCTATACTTAGGATATTTTTCAAGAGAAGAAAAATACACAAAGAACTGAAAGTTCTTAAAAAAACTCAATATAAAGTTATCAATATAAAGTTTATCAATATAAAGTTTTTAAAGAAAGAGAGACATTTGGATTGTAAAATCCTTGAATGGATATAAGATCCTTTTTCATTTGAGTCTCATAAGCTTTTTCACACATTTTTTGCATTTAAAAATTGCAATCATCAAAACATGCTTTTTAAGATTAGCATTTAGCATGTTATTTTAGCAATCATCATGTCATGGAGATCATTATAGGTCATTCAAATTAAATCCTATGTATATATCTCCTAGTCCAAAAATACATGTTTGAACATAAATATGACATGGATTGCAATACAAGCATTGATCATACTTATTGAATAGAAAATATATATAAATAGTGTAACCAAGCTAACTCAAGCAACAAAAAGAGAAGCATAAGATATTTCAAATTTTTTGCAAGTGACAAGATGCAAAATAGCTCTCTTTGCTTAAGTTCCCCATATGGGGTCAATTATCCACACCACTCAATGAAGGGCATGAGGTCTAAAAGACTTACCAAGTCCATAGGACCTAGTTGAACCTTTGAGACATGTTTGTCTCGTAGCAAGCGGGTTCGTCTTTTATAATCCACTTAGGTGTCTCAATAACATACCTAGTGGTCATAGGTTCTAGAGTTCTAGATGGCAAAGGAATCATGCAAATGATTTTCTTCCTTTTTAAGGACATGCATCTTAGCTCTAGCCTTTTCTTTTCAATCATGAATATAAGATTACATAATTAAATGTAATGCAAGCAACTTGGTCTAACATGACCAACAATACCACACAAAAGACAAGAGGAGATAAGGTTAGGAATTATACCATTCCCTTGAGCATGCAAAGTGCTTTCCCTTGTCGTTGTGGTTGTCTTGGTAGTTGGATAGGATCTCTCCTCCTTTGATGATGACCAAGACAAAGTTGCTTGCTCGGTTGAGCTTGCATGATTGAACACTTCCCTATTAAGATCGTAGGTTGAGGGAAGATAGCCTTCTTGGTTGGTTAGACCAAGATTGAGGAAGGCTTGGGCTTGAAGCTCTTTGGAGATGTGAGCAACGCCCTTTCATCTTCGTCTCCTCTCTCTCCTTAGAGGGACATCTCCTCATCGGAGTCATTTTCTTCTCTCATAAAATCACTCATAGTGTTTGCGTTGAATGAATGCAAATGAGAAGAATGCAAGATGTATGTCAAAAACAATAATCATACAAAATGCAAAACACACCAAAATGAGCTAGGATCACCTAAGTATATCTAGGAACCCGCTCTGATACCAATGAAAGTTCTTAAAAAAACTCGAGGTGTGTTCATCAATATAAAGCTAGAGGGGGGGTGAATAGATTTTATCTAATTATTACCCAATTTTCGCATGCAAGTCAATTTTACGAAAATACCCCTAGCAAGTTTAGCCCCAAGACTTCAATCTCTCAAAAGAGATGCACAACCCTATGTGAATATGTATGAATATTCAATTAATGCAATAAGAGCTAGGGTACTCTAAATGCTTACCTAGGATTATAAGATGACAATATAATCAATCCTAGATATCACATATAGCTATATGACATGGCATATAACTTTAGCTAAGTAAGGATCACCAATCCTAGATACAAGCTATCATATAAAACCCACAAACATTCAAAGGATTAACTAGTTGATTAAAAAATAATCTATCAACCTAGTTATCAATACATCACACACAGAATGTTCATGGCATAGCTTTTAGGCAATAATGACCTAATCAAATAAGCTATGAAAAATAATCTCAATCAATAAATGAGATCAATTAGCTAGATGGCATATGAACATTAAAGCCTAGCTAACAAATAAAAACCCAATCAACACATAATCTCAATCTTATATGTAGAAATTAATCTAAACACATATAAGTAAATATGAGATAAAATTGATAGTAGAAACACTAATTATGTAAGATAAAAGTGTTCAACAAATCATACCATGTGTGTTGAAGAAGTCCCATGCATTAGCATATGCTAGATGATCCTAGATGATGCTTAGATGAAGATTTATGCATGTGGGAATGGTTTAGAGAGATAAAGATATGATCTTTAAGCTTTCTCTCTCAAGTCTCTCTAAATATCTCTCTAGGGTTCTTATGATCAAAGACTTGTATTCTGAACCAGAGATAAGGATGTATTTATAGAGACCAAAAACAGGGCAGGTGAAAATACAATTTTGCCCTTGAAACGCACCGATCGGCGGTTTAATTCGGCGGCCAGGCCGCCGAAATGAACCGCCGAATGGCTCCTGTGTGGAACAGGGGAACTTCGGCGACTTCATTCGGCGGTTTGGAAACCGCCGATCCCAACCGCCGTTTTGGACCCGAGAGATATATTTCAATCAGGTCTCATTCGGCGGTTTCGAACGGCGGCAAGGCCGCCGAACGTAACCGCCGATTCACCAAAATGGTGAAACCAAGGAGAAGCCAAAGGCATCTCCACCAGCGATCATCGCGCAAATCAAAGCACATTACCGTGCACGCGCGGACGTTTCCCGAACATCCTTAGGGAAACGAATTACTCCACACTAAAAGCTAACATACATGAAGTGCAAGTGTGGTATTGAATGCATCCTAATGCCTAACATGTCATGGCATTATCATATAACAGATGCAATCAATTCAACATGCAAGAAGAGATATTGAATAAATCAATAAAGCACAATGCACACAAATATAACACACCATACAAGAATAAGAGTTATGCATGTTGTGTGTGTGTGTGCAACTATATCTCTTCAAGCCAATGTAAGCACTAGATATATACCTTTGGTGCTTGTCCTCTTGAGGTCTTGGAAAGGGTCTTGATCTTCAACAAACACCTAGACTACCCTTACAACCAAACCCCAACATGTGGTTTGACCACGAAATAAGCCAATCAATAATGGGAATCCTTACAGAACTCATTTTTAATTACTCAAACACTTTTTCATGATCATCAATCATCATCTAGCATCATCTTTGATCATCTAGATGTCATCTTGCATGGATTCTTCATCATACTTTGCTTGGTAAGCTTTTCACTAATATCTTACATATTTTGTGTTTATCTTAACTAGCAATCTCAATTAATTACTTGTATGTTATTTTATATTCTTTGAATACAAGTTTGAGATTAGTATGATGTATGTTTGAGAAGTTGTATTGTGATAGCTAATTAGGTTTTGTGCTTAATCTTGATTAGCTAAGCTATTTGACATGTCATTTAGCAATTGATATCTAGGGTTGATTAAATTGATTATATCATCATCCTAGATAAGCATCTAAGGTTACCTAGCCTTGTTTGTTATTTGATTATTCATATATATTCACATAGGTTATTTCTCTTCATTGAGAAGTAAGTCTTGAGGCTAAGAGTGCTTAGGCCTCAAGCAAATTGGAATAGGGTTGCTAATAAAGGCCCGCTGGGTAGAAGTGAGGGGTTACAGACCGGAGTGTTAGACGAGGTCTACATAGGTTGTAAACTTCATTTCAATTAGTGATTTCGAGTTCCGAGTGTGGCGCACTATACAGCCCGTGGTTTTTCCCAGTGGTTGGGTTTTCCACGTATACATCAAGTGTCATTTATTATTTCCGCATCTTATTACACTTGTAACATTTTCGTAAAATTGACTTGCATGCGAAAATTGGGTAATATTTAATAAAATCTATTCACCCCCCCTCTAGATAACATATATCATACACACCGTATTCTTTTCAATTGGTATCAGAGCGGGTTCCTAGACATACATAGGTGATCCTTTGCTCATTTTTGGTGTGTTTTTGCATTTTGTATGTTTGTTTGATTTCTTCATACATTTTGCATTCTTCTCATTTGCATTCATTCAACGCAAACACTATGAGTGATTTTGTGAGAGAAGAAATTGACTCCGTTGAGGAGATGCCTCTCTTACTAGAGAGATTTAGGAGATTTGTGAAATTAACCACCTCACCTCCTAAGAAGAATTGACCACCTCACCTCCTGAGAAAATGGATCTTAAGGACAACTTTGAAAGTTTTGAAAGCTCTAAGTTAAAGAATGAAAAAGAGATTCAAAGGTAAAAGGAAGAACTACTTAGGCTTTCAACACAAGTTGATCACTTGAATGATGAAGTGATAAGATCCATGGTGGAAGAAGACAAGCTAAAAGATGAGCTAGCTTTGTCTAAGAGGAATGAAGAGGGTTTGAAGAGAGAGCTTGTTGAAGCCAAAGAGTCATTGACTAGAATGACCACAAGCACCAAGAAACTTGACAACATACTTGGTGTAGGAAAAAGCCCTTGTGACAAGAGAGGTATTGGGTATGACGTAAGCAAGGAGATCACTACTCCAACCAAGACCATCTTTGTCAAGAGTTTGGGCAAGATAGAAGCCTCACCGGTGCAAACTCTTAGAAGAAAATTGATCTAGGACAATGTTCTAGAAGTGCACAAGTGAAGGTAACTCCAAAGAGACAACCTCAAGCTCAAAAAGTTCCTCAACCTAACTTCCCTCAAGCTTATATTCATCAAGGGAAGAGGCCAATCATGCAAAATGAAACAAGGAAGCAAGCTAGACCGGTTCAACAACAAAGAAGATTTGAACCCGCTCAACCACAAAGTCATGGGATGGCTCCTATGCATGCACAAGGACATGGTATGAATTCTAAATTTATCCCTACATGTCACTTTTGTGGTATTAATGGTCACATTAGACCAAATTGCTTTCATTTCATTAAATTATGTAGAATCAAAAGCATGATTGAAAAGAGAATGATAAGAGCTAGAATGCATGCTAATAGGAAGGAAAACATTCATATTCATGATCCTATTAATTCTAGTACTCTTGAACCATTGTCCACTAGGAAGAAAAATGTCATATCTATGTGGATAAGGAAAAATGAACCCGCTTGCTATGAGACTAACAAGTCTCAAATAGGTTCAACCAAGTCAAATGGACTTGGGAGGTCCATAGGACCTCATGACCTTCATTGATGAAGGATGATATTGACCCCATATGGGGAACTCAAGCAAAGAGAGCTTATGCATACTTGTTACATGCAAATATTTGAAAAATCTTATGCTTCTTTGTTAATTGCTTGAGTAAGCTTGGTTGCACATTTGTATATATGTTTTCAATTCAATAAGTGTGAACCATGCTTATTTACAATCCATGTCATATTTATGTTCAAACATGCATTTTTGGACTAGGAGATTTACATAGGAAGTATGATTTGGATGACCTATAGTTATCTCCATGACATGATGATTCTTAATGACATGCTTAAAAATTGAAAAGCATGAGTTGTTTATAACATGCTTATGTCAAATGAAAAAGCATGAAATTCATACAACATGCTCTCATGAAAAGCATGAATTGATGATTGCATATTCTTAAAATGCAAAACTTGTGTGAAAGCTTATGAGACTCAAAATGAATAAAGGATCTTGTATCCATTCAAAGGAATTTACATTCCAAATGTCTCTCTTTCTTTATTAGTTGAACATGGTTACTATCATACAGATATTTATCCAGAAAAATCAAATAGGGTGCAAAGTCGCTCATGCCATGTTTCGCTTATAAAGTTGGATATAGTTGCTCTAAATTGAAATCAATAATCTCTATATCCTTGCTTTTCCCATGACATTGGTGAAATTGGTTTGAATTCTTATTAGAAACCTTTGTCATTTGCTTTGCCAAATACCATTGTATTTTGGACTTGAATGCTATATGTCTTGTATGCAAAGCATGTTGGATTCACACATTTTCTCAAAATAAATCTCCTTGTTTCTCTCCATTTGATAGAGTTGCATAAGTGCATTTTGTGATTATGCAAATGACTTGAATGCTATCATCTCTCTTTGCTAAGTGACCCGGTTGGGGACTACTCCTTTGCCTATATCATGACAAAAAGGGGAGTAGAATGGTGGTAAGGGGGTTGCAATTTTGCATGTTGGGGAGACAATACATTGAGGGGAGTAACCCTTTGAGGGGGAGCATTGCATTCATCATACATTGCATGATGTTGTGCTTAATTTTTTTTAATATGCAAATGCTTGTTTTAATCTCACTTGATTCATCTCACCTTTTCTTGTTTTGGAAAGTTTAGAAGCCTTGTTTCAGGGAATGATTGTTCTACAAGAGATTGAAGACTTCAAGTTTTATTTTCTTTATATATCTCTTTGTATTGTAGAAAATCTTCATTGACCCATAGGTTTATTTTGTTGTGAGGAATCAATGTGAGTGGTGGTTTTGTCACGAAATAGCCAAAGGGAGAGATTGTAAAGATTCCCATCAATTGATTGGCTTATTTCGTGATCAAACCATATGTGGGGATTCTTTGTAAGGGTAGTTTAGATGTTGTTGTTATTGCTTAGGCCCTTTGAAGACCTCATTATTGACAAGCACCAAAGGTAATACTCTAAGTGCTTACTTGTCTTGAAGAGATAGTTGCACACACTCACAACTCATGCATATGTTTAATCTTTGTATGTTGTGTTTTCTTTTTGTTGTGCATCAATGCCTATTTACATCTCTTCTTGCTTGTTTTTTATGATTGCATCTTGTGTTTATAACATCATAGCATTTAGGCTTTTAGGATGCATCTTAGTTTACCTTTGTTCCCCTTGCATGATTGCTTATGGGGTTCAAAGTTGTGGGCTGTGCGCTGGTCCACCTGCGCCTGTCGTCCAGCGCCGCTCACCGGCGCAAAACGCCCAGTGGCGTGCCGCTGGTCGTGCGCTGGTCCACACCAGCGCAAGGCCACCAGCGCTGATCGCCCAGTATAGCTCCGCTGGTCTGGCGCATGTGTGAGCGCTGGTCGTCAAGCGCCTGTGCAAATTTTACCTTTGCGCTGGTCGTGCGCCTGTCGTCCAGCGCAAGACCACCAGCGCACAGAGCAAATTCTGGTGCGTTTTTCAAAACGACCACACTTCACTTATGGCCCCTATATATATGCCATTTTGACTTTAGGTCAGCTAAGAGAGTTCATATTCATATTCTATACTTAGGATATTTTTCAAGAGAAGAAAATACACAAAGAACTCATTTTTAATCACTCAAACACTTTTTCATGATCATCAATCATCATCTAGCATCATCTTGGATCATCTAGATGTCATCTTGCATGGATTCTTCATCATACTTTGCTTGGTAAGCTTTTCACTAATATCTTACATATGTTAGGATTATGCTCAATAGCAAGAGTGTAATGTTGTAATTAACAATCTTTTTCATATTAATAAAGTGATTTCTGGTTTAACAAATCGTATAGCATTTATAGTTTAATATTATAAGTGTCAAAGTAAATAATCATAAGGTCTAAAGACTATGAGAAAAGAAGAATTGTTCGTACATCTGGATATGTATGTGGTAGACACAATTCTTTAGTTAGTCTTGAATAATGTTCACAACTTAAGTTAAAGGTTGGGCACCTTTATCTTGTTAAAGTTGTAGAATTCTTTTGCTAGCATTTGAGAGGGATCAAATGAGATATGATGAGTCTAAATCATCGGAGTGTCTTCGAGCAAAAGGATCTAGTGCACTGGGTGCATTGAACAGGATCACAATGAAAAGCTTTATCTAGAACCGTCAATAGATAATAGTCTTTTCATTATCAAGACAATTGGAGAGTCTATCTTAATCCTGAGATAAATGATGGACTTATGGTTGCAAGTGATATCATTTGAGTTATCAATGAGTACGATTATATCGCATAGTCTATCCTCGATAGTTTGGTGATATTCATTTGTTAATCGATAGAGGACTTCATTTATAGATATGGACATCGTGGCTCCATTTATTAAATGAGAGTATAATATCATCATAT
This sequence comes from Acer yangbiense, assembly GCA_008009225.1. NCBI lineage: Eukaryota > Viridiplantae > Streptophyta > Magnoliopsida > Sapindales > Sapindaceae > Acer > Acer yangbiense. Next base: position 37,099 of record VAHF01000213.1, on the reverse strand, counting down.
GGATGTTTTGAGGTAATTGGATATTAAATCTCAACGTTGAGTTTTCGCTAGTGTCTATTGAAAACATGGCTTCTGGACAAGTCAAAATATCCAAGTTCAAAACGTGGTCATATGAGTAAAATATGGTAACTTGGAGAGTTATAGGCGGTCTATGAACTCTGGCGATTACTGATATTAATCACGAGGATACACTATCTCCAATATGATTGTCTAGGGTATGAATGAGGAACATCTTCCTTTTCTATCTTTATTTAAGAGTTCAGTTTTAGCTCTTTAGTGGAATGAGTTAAAATTAATGGATCGGACCTAAGTGAATCATTTGTTGATTGTGATTAGGTTATGTCTATTGAAGCTTAAATTTAGATGGCCCGCCAAGATCCCAATCCACACGGACTTGCATGGATCACTTGATATATTCTACCGGACCAATTTAAGGGTCTATCTAGAATCGCATTTAATATATTAAGAATATAATTTGCACATTATTTAAGTAATGGGCTGCTCAATTATATTTATATATTAATGAATGACATGTGAGCTTGTTTCTTTTAGTAAGAATGGGTCTGGTTCACATGTGGGCTTTTTATTTAAAGTCCAATGGATTAAATGAAATAAGAAAATAATATATAGCCCATTTATTTTAAGTGGGGCGGCAAAGGTGAATAAATTAACCTAATATATTGTTTTGTTTCATTGTTTAATTAAATAAGAATTAATTAATTTATTAATTAATTGTTTAATTAAGAAATAAATCTTTTCTGATTAGGAAATATGATTCCTAGAAATATACTATTGGTAGTAGTATACTAAAATTAAAAGACTTGTTTGATAAGAAAATAAATAATTATTTTATTTATTTAATCAAATAAGGAAGTCTTTGAGATAGTCACAAATACACTAAAGAGTTGGATTAGGGTTTGGAATTCTAAGAAAATCTACCTAGGGTTAGGATTTAAGTCAAAAGACAAATCCTACATGGTAAATGATTTTGGCCACAATATATAAATATATATTATATATATAAGGCCGAAAATATATATGTATATAATGCATGCAGTATTAGTGCCGCAAGAAATATTATGCTTGCAAAAATATATGTGGGTGCCACAATATATATTTGTGAAGGCGTGCAGCATTAGTAAACTTTAAAGAGGTGTGCAGAATTTATGCACTATATATATTTTAATATATATAGATATTATATATAGGTTGAATTTGGCTAACCCTACTTGCAAGGCTTGAGAGTTTTTCTTTTGCTTAAAAAATAGAATCCAACTCTAGTGATTAGTGTGTGTTGATTTCGACTAAAAACATAAAAGAGTGAATAGATTATTCTTTGATGGTACACTAATGCTTGTTCATCAATAAGCTTGTGTGTACAACATCGATTTAGGTTCACGCGAGTTTCGATCATTAGATTGAGAACTCAAAAGTGACCGGAATAATCTTAGTCTTCTTTTGATTGTTTTGTGACTAACAAAAGAAAAAGAAAAGTTGTTTGTCCATTCTCAGGTTTGCAATTCAAAGAAAAGGGAGACCACGCTCCTAGGTGATTCACGTTCGTGCTAGGATTGAAGATCTTGCGGATTACCATCGACGTAAGTCAATCGGATCACGCGACAAAGGTATTCTTCTTTTGTTGATTATATGTATGTTTAATTAATTAAAGGGTTAAGGTTCATAAAAAGGAAAAATTTTAAAACTATACTAAAATATTTTTAGTCTCGCTTCCGCTGCGTGTACTACGGTATTTTTCCCTACAACATATTTTGTGTTTATCTTAACTAGCAATCTCAATTAATTACTTGTATGTTATTTTATATTCTTTGAATACAAGTTTGAGATTAGTATGATGTATGTTTGAGAAGTTGTATTGTGATAGCTAATTAGGTTTTGTGCTTAATCTTGATTAGCTAAGCTATTTGACATGTCATTTAGCAATTGATATCTAGGGTTGATTAAATTGATTATATCATCATCCTAGATAAGCATCTAAGGTTACCTAGCCTTGTTTGTTATTTGAATATTCATATATATTCACATAGGTTGTTTCTCTTCATTGAGAAGTAAGTCTTGAGGCTAAGAGTGCTTAGGCCTCAAGCAAATTGGAATAGGGTTGCTAATAAAGGCCCGCTGGGTAGAAGTGAGGGGTTACAGACCGGAGTGTTAGACGAGGTCTACATAGGTTGTAAACTTCATTTCAATTAGTGATTTCGAGTTCCGAGTGTGGCGCACTATACAGCCCGTGGTTTTTCCCAGTGGTTGGGTTTTCCACGTATACATCAAGTGTCTTTTATTATTTCCGCATCTTATTACACTTGTATGTATTTTTGACTAGTAGGGGCATTTTCGTAAAATTGACTTGCATGCGAAAATTGGGTAATATTTAATAAAATCTATTCACCCCCCCTCTAGATAACATATATCATACACACCGTATTCTTTTCACTACTGATTTCATAAAAAGGCCTACGCCCGCTTATTATTGTAAGCGCTCTAGAGCACTTATGTTATATTATTGTTAACCCAAAATTGTCATCGGGGTGCAATTTAGAATTAACGGTATGTGATGGACCCGGATCTAATTAGACTTGGGCTAGCGGGATACTCTATACCCCGATATTCCGCTAGTTCACTGAAATCTGCTAGGCGAGATATTGCATATATGTAACGGACCCGGATCGGGATTGACTGGGGCCAGCGAGATACTTAGTAGCCTGGTATCCTGCTGGGTATCATGAATCCATATTATGATGAATACAAGAATAGGATGGATGAGTTTCTTATACGGTGGATGTATGAAAGATGAAAGGCAATTTATGTATATATATGTGGATTTGAAATACGATCTTTACAACTCGGTATTTGAACTATCAGTATTACAACATGGAAGAAAATAAAGCCTAAAGGAGAACGATAGAGATGGAGCTTTTCGGGTTTCGATCTCCATTTTCCTATGAACATATGATTAATATATAGGCCCGCTTTCTTGCTGAGCACTCTTAGAACCTCGGTCTAGGGTTTTAGTGATACACGGGTCTTCCTGTAGAGTCTGACAAATTCGTCAGGAAATCGATCCCAAAAGACCTGGTGATTCCTTCTTTTCCAGTTCCCAAATGAGTTGACTCCTATTTAAAATAGGACACTAAATTGGTGGGAATGAATGCCACGTTGTAGCTTGAGTTTTTATCTTGAACGGTGACGTTTTAATGTCTGTTTTTATATGTAGTCTACTCTTCGGGTGCCCCTCTCCTGCTTTAGCGAGGTCAATCTACTGGGATCCTGGTATATGTCTTGCCATGTGTATGTCACGTGTTTCGCTGGTCGGGGTACCCTACATCTCTCATGCTCCTTTAAAAGCGATGTTCGCGGATATCGGGGTTTCAAGTAGCGGGGTACCAGGATACTCGGGTATCGGGGTATCCATGGTAGTTGGGTGCTAGGATCTAGTGATGGTTGTGTCTCCCAGGCCCCCACTTATTTTTTTGGCTTCCTAGTGCTTTTTCATGGTCCCGGAAATTCTGGACCTGGCCGGGGTGGGTAAAGGCTCTTTCTCTAGCCCGTCAGCTAGCAGGCGGGGTACCTGGACATCTTTTTCGCTTTTACTTTGGACCCCAACTTTCTTCTGTAAGCTAGTGGAAAATTCTTTTTGATCCCTACCAATTATGGCGGTTAACAATTATTCTCCTACTTGTGTAAGCTCCCGGAGCACGTCTTATTGATAAATATATAAAGGATCTCTCTCCAGTGGATACTACCTAGGGGTTTTTCAGCGTATGATCATGCGTGATGCTTTTTCCCCCTAGGCCAGTCCACCTTATACCAAAAGAATTGTCATTCTCCATTCTATCTCTTTTATTATGCATGTATGTGAGTTAGATTCTGACCCCGCTGGTCCAAGCTCTCTTATCCGCCTATCAGCATGACATGCCGTAATAAAGCCTCGACGGGCGGGGTGATTTTTTGCTCCTACCTACTGAACCTTACTCCAGACATTTTACTCATACAAAACCATGGTACCTAGAGGTACCTACCCTGTTGCAGCCTACCATGTAGCAGTTTGAGGGTGTTAATTGAAATTCCTCACCCAGAGTGAATTTTGGTTACACTTTGGCGCCGTCTGTGGGAAAGTTCACTAGACCAACGTGGCTTTCTTGTCTCTACATGAGCGTATGTTTCTCTATCCCTTACATATTATCATGTTACATGCGATTTAATGCATTCCACTGCTATATTCACTACATGTTTATACCATGATGCTATGATGCCATGATACTTTATTTCACCCTACTAGTTCCTTTATTAGTTATTACTATTGTAATTATATAAAAAAGATTGCATGGAATCCTGCTATGATTGATTGATATTTTCGCCTAATATATGTTGCCACTTAAATATGTTGAACATATGGAGTGCATCATGATGTAGATCCATAGGATCTAATTTATTTATTACCATGCAAGCTCAACCTTCTACTATTAAGGTGATTGATTCATTATTCATGGCACATTATTCATGTGGTATACCCATTATCCATATTTGTATATACTGCATGTGCACCACGAATGGTGCCCACTTTGTCATTTGACGACTTTTGTTTGATGTGGAGCAAATATGATGTATGGGGCTCCTAGTGGAGCCGGTATCCTATGCTGCCTCAATGCAGCAAGCTTGATCATATACTTGTAAAGCTCCTCTATAGCCGCTCCACTACCGGCAGATCTCCTATCCAGCAGATCCGCTCCGGTACACTTAGAGCTCCAATGCAGCAGAGCTGCACCCATCCTACTTCCTTACAACAGATTTACTCCGGTACCGGTAGAGCTCCTACCCAGTAGATCTACCAGATTTTCACTTATACGTACGGATCCCCTCATGTCACCACAAGCACTCTTCAAACGCTCCCAGTTCTTAGCTATTCAAGTCCTAGGAGATAATTGGAAGCAATTCGGAAGATTTTCGATCAAGCCTGAGAATTTCTGCTGCTGATGGGTCAACTTCAAGAATTAAATTGTACCATCTCAAAAGGAACCGAGTTTCAAGTCTTATATTGTTGGAAAGGTACGGAAGTTAGCTTTCCGTAGAATTTATGGTTCGCAATTTCGAGTTTTCTAGAATGAGTTATGACCATTTTACTACCTAAAGGTCAGCTCAGAATTTCTGCTGCTGATGGGTCAACTTCAAGAATTAAATTGTATCATCTCAGAAGGAACCGGGTTTCGAGTCTTATATGGTTGGAAAGGTATGGAAGTTAGCTTTTTGTAGAATTTTACGGTTCACAATTTTTAGTTTTCTAGAATGAGTTATGACCATTTTACTACCTAAAAGTCAGCCCAGATTTTCTGCTGCTGATAGGTCAACTTCAAGAATTAAACTGTGTCATCTCGGAACGAACTGGGTTTCGAGTCTTATATGGTTGGAAAGGTACGAAAGTTATCTTTCTGTAGAATTTTACAGTTCGTGATTTCAAATTTTCTAGAATGAGTTAAGACCATTTTACTACCTAAAGGTCAGCCCAGAATTTCTGCATGAGATTTTGGAAATAAAGCATTACGGGCTGCCTATTTGGGAATGAAGCACAATCGGTAGAAGACCAGTGGCTCCTCACTTTTGTACCGGAGTCCCCTCAATGCCCAAGTGAGCCTCCTAGGTTCCGATTCGTCCGAGTGGAGTCCATAGCCTCATTTCAGTTGTTGAGTACTTTTTGATGTCTTAACAAGCCTCTGGACCAGTATCATGTAGGAGGCTCCTCACTTTTGTACCGGGCCCCTCAAAGCCCAAGTGAGCCTCCTAGGTTTCGATTCGTCCGAGTGGAGTCCAGAGCCTCATTTTAGTTGCTGAGTACTTTTTGATGCCTTAGCAAGCCTCTAGACCAACATCATATAGGAGGCTCCTCATTTTTGTACCGGGCCCCTCAACTCTCAAGTGAGCCTCCTAGGTTCCGGTTCGTCCGAGTAGAGTCCAGATCCTCATTTCAGTTGCTGAGTACTTTTTGATGCCTTAGCAAGCCTCTGGACCAGCATCATGTAGGAGGCTCCTCACTTTTGTACCGGGCCCCTCAACGCCCAAGTGAGCCTCCTAGGTTCCGATTCGTCCGAGTGGAGTCCATAGCCTCATTTCAGTTGCTGAGTATTTTTTAATGCCTTAGCAAGCCTCTAGACCAGCATCATGTAGGAGGCTCCTCACTTTTGTAACGGCCCCTCAACGCCCAAGTGAGCCTCCTAGGTTCCGATTCGTTCGAGTGGAGTCCAGAGCCTCATTTCAGTTGCTGAGTACTTCTTGATGCCCTAGCAAGCCTCTGGACCAACATCATGTAGGAGGCTCCTCACTTTTGTACCGAGCCCCTCAACGCCCAAGTGAGCCTCCTAGGTTCCGATTCATCTGAGTGGAGTCTGAAGCCTTATTTCAGTTGCTGGGGACTTCTAGGATCCCAAACATGCCTCTGACCCAATACCATCAAAGGAGGACCAGCAGTTCCTGATTTCTTATACTAGCTGTAGTACTTGGGGACTGGAAGCTCACCTTTCTCTCTCGCAATCCCCAAGTAAGGGACGGTGACCCCTACATTCACAGATCTGACTAGGTTACCGATCTATGATAAAAGCGCCTGAAGACCTAGATTTCTTGTGTAGAAATACCTGATGCCCTGTACTGGGATAACCCCTCTATGAGGATCACCGTAATGAGCTAGGAGGGCTATATAGCACTCCTGATGCCCTGGACTAAGTTAACCCCTCTAGGAGGATCTCCATTACTGAATCAAGACCAGGAGGGTTACATAGCACTCTTGATGCCCTGGACTGGATCAACCCCTCTAGGAGGATCTCCATAACTGATCGCCTCAAGACCAGGAAAAGCCATATGGCATTCCTGCTGCCTTGGTCGGGGAATACCCTCCTCTAGGAAGGATCTGGTGCACAAGTGCTTAAGTGGTATAGTTGCCAGCCAGACTAAGGATGCGAAGTCATCCTCCAGACCAGGAGAGCCTATACGGCAATCCTGAAGCCTCGGTCTGGGAATACCCCCCTCCGGGACATATCACCTAAGGACCAGGATCCCCTAGTAGGATGCCTGGTGCCGAAGATTCACCAAACGGAAGACTAGGAGAGCCTATACGGCACTCCTGAAGCCTCGGATTGGGAATACCCCTCTCTAGGACAGATTGCCCAAGGATCAGGATCGCTTATCGGGATACCTGATGCCACAGATTCGCCATATGAAGAACTGGTGCTTAAGTGGCCTTAGTTGCCTACCAGGACCTTTTCGCCTAAGCACCAAGACTCCTAATGTTGGAATATCTAGTACCCTGGTTCGCCTAAGCCAAATGCGCTAAGAAAGATTTTTGTTTCAAGTGATGATTACTAATAAGAAGTAAGGAGCAAAATTCTTCATGCATTTCGGATCTTGACTCCAACTCCAACTAGGTACCAGTGTACAAGTTAGGGGGGACTTCTGTTAACCGCCTTTTTTGGCAGGGGTCCAAAGAAGAATTTTTCATCCATGCCAAGGTCATTTGATTATTGAAAGAATGAACCCAGGGTCCTGAGGATCCCGCTACTGCACTTGGTACATGGTACCTTACACCTGGTACCCTGTACCCGCACCCCGCACCTAGTACCCTGCACCCTGTGCCTGGTACCCCGTACCCCGTACCTAGTACCCTATACCCGGTACCCCACGCCCGGTACCCGATACCCCGTGCCTGGTACCCGGTACCCCGTGCCTGGTACCCGGTACTCGGACCGGTCCTCCAAGCACCTCCCAACCACCTAGCATAGAAGGCGTCAACAAGAGAGGTTTTAGTACACCATTTGTCAGATTACCAAGGAAGACCAGAACTATGCTACAAGAAGGACAGTATGCGCCAGCATTCAAATACAAGGAAGGTTGACCTCTCCGGCCATTCACAACGCCATTAATGGAGATAATCAACCCTATTAATAGAGATGATCAACCGTATTAATGAAGATAGTCAACTCTTTAATGGCCATTCACAATGCCATTAATGAAGATAGTCAACTCTTTAATGGCCATTCACAACGCCATTAATGAGAGAATATTCAACTCAATCAATGCCAAATCAGTGTTCCTATAATTGTGGATTGATTGACTAAATTGATGGAGTGGGCAATAAGAATTAGAACCTATAAATATGACAAAGCTCTCTATTGAAAGAGATCTTCGGCTTCTTCTCATTTCCTACTGATTTCATAAAAAGGCCTATGCCCACCTATTATTGTAAGCTCTCTAGAGCACTTATGTTATATTATTCTCCTACTTGTGTAGCGTAGCCTAGTCAGTGTCTAAGGGCACCCCAAGAGACAAAACAGCCCACACCCCAATTTAGTGAAACGGTGCGTTTTGAGAGGGGTGTGGGCTTCTAAATGAACCCCACTTTGCTTCTAAATACACACCATTAGTGACAAAAGAAGGAGCGCCTGATTACACCCCAGTTTTCTACTAAATACACCCTAACCTCACTATTCATCTTCTTCCTCCTTCCACGCAAGCAGCCATGGACGTCCCTCTCTTCTAAACCCTAGCTCGCCTGAAGTCCACCCATCTGGACCTACCGCCGGTCGAAACCGGCCCCACATCAACGGCCAAGTCAACGGCAGCCTGGTTGTTGACTTTTTGACGCCTCAATCGACCGAAATAACGACGGCCAATCACGCCTCCTTTGCCCCTTTGGTCGCCACTTGTCCCTCTCTTGTCGCCACTTGGTCTTTCGATGTCGCCATGGCGACATGAGGTTGATTTCCACACCTGATGATGTCGCCATTTAGGTCGCCACTCTCGTCGCCAGTTGAAGAAGTAGCAACATCTCTGTGTTCACGCCTAATTGGCTGAATTTTTATGGCAAATTACAAGAAGGCCCCCTAGAGGGGCCAAAATGGAAATATTGCAAAGTCTAGGGGTATTTTGGTAATTGACCACCCAAGACCTAATTTGAAAATCCTATAAATTCATCACTATTTTACAACTCTTGGCCATTCTTAACAACCAAGAAACCTCCTTTCTCCACCATTCCTAACCCCTCCATTCTCCTCTCTAATAAACACTTAGATTACCTCACCACAAACACTCATCTCTTTCCATCTTCTCCACCCATTTCCTTTGTCACTTTCCGTTTGACTCCACCTATCTAGACATATCCTCAACACCCACTATTTGCACAAGATTCAAGCAAGGAAGCTCAAGGAAGGATCAAGCTTACAAGAGAGACCCAATGGTGATTTCTCTACATTTTACTTCATTTTCTTGTTTGTAATTATGTGTAATTAAACCCCCATTTTAGGGGATGATTTGAGAGACTTTTTGGACATGAGTATTTATTAAAGCTTTGAATATTATGTTTGCATGATTATAGTTTTATTTACTTTTTAATTAGATCTTGCACTTATGTGATTAAATGAGTATTGACACACTTGTTGATTACAATCTGTTATTGGATTTATTTGTGATAAAATTGATTGAGTTATTGACACACTTGATTGATTATAACACATAATGAATAGGATAGGTTTTTGGAGGGGTGATCAACCTCTATTGCCTAGGCCATTCGATCGTCACTAACCCATCCCACCTTGACTTCCTTTCCTTAATCGGTTAGGCATTTTGGTGGGAAGTTGCTTAGGGTTCGTAGTGATGGTCTAAGCAACACTTTCGAATGAGATCGGTCCTTAATTGTGTAGATTGCGCATGAAAGAAGCCATATATGAATTTCTCATAGTCCATTAGCTACTATATAATTTCCCTAGAATTTCTATTAATTGTCTTGTAAGGTTCCCATTTGTTGATTGGCTCATTTCGTGGACAAACCACATATTGGGGTTCTTTGTAAGGGTAGCCTAGGTATCGGGTTTATTGTTCGAAGCCCTTTGAAGACCTCGTGTTGATAAGCACCGAAGGTATATTTCTTTGTGCTTACTTGTCTTGAAGATATAGTTGCACACACTCACAACACATGCATATGTTTAATACTTGTATGTTGTGTGTCTTATTTTTGTGCATTAATGTTCATTAACATCTCTTCTTGCATGTTAGTTTGATTGCATCTTGCATATCCAATTGCATTGTCATGCTTAGACTTAGGATTGCATTTTTGCATTGGGCGCTCCCAAAAGCGCTCTACAGAAGCGCTGTACGAACAGCGCCCATTGAGCGCTGTTCAGACCTGATCGATTTAATTCGGTCGCTGTTGGGTCGCTGTACAGGCGCTGTACAAAGCGCTGTACAAAGCGCTCTACGTACAGCGCCACTCTGTTTTCCCGTGAGAACAGAGTAGGGGCGCTGTACAAGAGGCGCTCTACGTACAGCGCCCAAGGCAATATTGAGGCAAACTTATCAAAACGACCACACTTTGTTTTGACCTCCTATATATATGCCACTTTGACTTTAGGTCAATTACAAGAGTTCATATTCAGATTCTATACTTTGGATATTTTTCTTCTCTTTGAAAATATCCTAGCATCATTATATTCAAATATTTTTCAAAGAGAAGAAAAATTCCAAAGAACTCATTTTTAGTTTACTCAAACACTTTTTCATGATCATCAATCATCATCTAGCATCATCCTTGATCATCTAGATGACATCTTGCATGGATTCTTCATCATACTTTGCTTGGTAAGCTTTTCACTAATATCTTACATATTTTGTGTTTCTCTTAACAAGCAATCTCATTTAATTACTTGTATGTTATTTTATATACTTTGAATACAAGTTTGAGATTAGTATGATGTATGTTTGAGAAGTTGTATTGTGATAGCTAATTAGGTTTTGTGCTTAATCTTGATTAGCTAAACTATTTGATTGACATGTCATTTAGTTTTGATATCTAGGATTGCTCTAATTGCATATTAATCATCTTAGATAAGCATATAGGGTTTCCCTTGCTCTATGTTGCATTTTGGATATTCATATATTCACTTAGGGTTGTTATTCTCTTCATAGAGAAAGTAAGTCTTGTGTGTAGCATCCGGGATTAGGTTGCTTAGATCGCAAGCAAATTGGAATAGGTTCACTCATACCGGGATTAGGTAGGTGTGTGATTACTTCCGGGATTAGGTTTTAATAGTTTTACACATTTAGTGGATTCGAGGTTCGAGTGTGGCTTACTTACTAGCCCGTGGTTTTTCTCGTGAGGGTTTCCACGTAAAAATCAAGTCTTATTTAATTTCCGCATTTTATACTTGATTTATTGCTTTATCTATTTAGGGGTAATTTCGTAATTTTGACTAATCACGAAAAATTGGGTAATAAGCTTAAAATCTATTCACCCCCCCTCTAGATAGTTTTATACACACCGTGCTATAATTTGTTTCAATTGGTATCAGAGCGGGTTCTTAGACATACATAGGTGATCGTTGCTTATTTTGGTGTGTTTTGCATTTTGTGTGATTTTTGATCATTCATACGTTTGCATTCATTTCATTCATTCATAAACACTATGAGTGGAAACGGTGGCAACGGTGGTGGCAACGAAGGTGCTTCAAGCACAAGGCCTCCACTTCTTACCGGATTGAACTATTCCCAATGGAAAGGGAAGATGGAATCCTACATATGTCAAATTCATGACCGTGCATGGATGGCGGTGGAAGACGGATATGATCTACCCAAGATGACTCCCGATGGTAGAGGAGAAGAAGTATTGAAGCCTAAGGCGCAATGGAACGCGCAAGAGTTTGAGGCTTCAAAGTGGAATAGGAAGGCGATGCATGCCATCTTGTGTGCTATGGATGAAAATCAATATAAATTGATTCAAAATACTAGGATAGCTAAGGAAGCTTGGGACATCCTAGAGATTGCACATGAGGGAACCGAAGTGGTGAAGGACTCTAAGCTTCAAGTCCTCCAAACTCAATTCGAGATGCTTAAGATGGAGGAGAATGAGTGCTTCAACGACTTCGAGATCAAGTTGATGGATATAGTCAACCAAAGCCATCAACTTGGTGATCCATATTCGGATAGGAGAATCAAGCAAAATATTATGAGATCTCTACCCGATAGGTTTGAATCGAAGGTGACGGCTTTAGAAGAAAATAGTGGATATAAGAATAAGAAGCCGAGTGAGGTGATTGGGAGACTTCTAGCTTATGAGTCTAGGAAAAGGCCTATCTCCACACCCACTAAAAAGCAAAAAGGAATTGCTTTAAAAACGTCCAAGGATGAAAATGAGGCAAAGAAGGTTGACTCGGATGAAGACCTTGCCTTGTTTGTAAAAAGGTTCAACAAGGTTATGAAGTTTAGAAGAAAGGGCTTTGGATCAAAAGGTCAAGATTTGAAGAATGAAAAGAATACGGTGTGTTTAATATATAAAGCTAGAGGGAGGGTGAATAGATTTTAACTATTATTACCCAATTTTCGCATGCAAGTCAATTTTACGAAAATACCCCTACTAGTCAAAAATACATACAAGTGTAATATAGTGCGGAATTTAAATAACACTTGATGTATACGTGGAAACCCAACCACTGGGAAAAACCACGGGCTGTTTAGTGCGCCACACTCGGAACTCGAAATCACTAATTGAAATGAAGTTTACAACCTATGTAGACCTCGTCTAACACTCCGGTCTGTAACCCCTCACTTCTACCCAGCGGGCCTTTATTAGCAACCCTATTCCAATTTGCTTGAGGCCTAAGCAACCTTAGCCTCAAGACTTAATTCTCTAAGAAGAGATTATGCAACCTATGTGAATATGTATGAATATTCAATTAACAAACAAGGCTAGGGAACCTTAGATGCTTATCTAGGATGATGATATAATCAATTAAATCAATCCTAGATATCAAGAGCTAGATGACATGTCAAATAGCTTAGCTAATCAAGATTAATTAAAAACCTAATTAGCTATCACAAACAACACTCAATCAATTCATCACAATTAATTCTCTAATCTTGTATTTATCATATGATCAAAACATACAAGTAAATTAAAGAGAATAGCTTGGTAATAAAAATACTCAAATAAGATGAACTTAATCAAAATCTTACCAAGCAAGTTGTGATGATGCAAACCCAATCATGGATGCTTTCTATCTAGACATAGAAGATGCAATATGAAATTTGATGCACAAGGGATTTGATTTGAGTGGTTAAAGGTGAGTTCTTTTGTATCTTTCTTTGCTTGAAAAATATTCTAAGTATGAAATCTGAAATCAACTCACATCATTGACCTAAAGTCAAAGTGGCATATATATAGGGTGTCAAAACAAAGTGTGGTCGTTTTGAATAAGTTACACCTATTTTTGCCTTGGGCGCTGTACGTAGAGCGCCTCTTGTACAGCGCCTGTACAGCGCCCCTACTCTGTTCTCACGGGAAAACAGAGGGGCGCTGTACGAACAGCGCTTTGTACAGCGCTCGTACAGCGCCTTCCAAAATTGCATCAGACCTGATGCATTTAAAAATGCATTTTCGACCAGGTCAGGATGGGCGCTGTACGAACAGCGCTTCCAACAGCGTTTGTACAGCACCTGACACTATGTATGAAATCTTAAAAACATGCATGGCATGGCATTGGTCATACAAGATGCAATCATGTAAAGCATGCAAGAAGAGATGTTAATGAGCATTAATGAGCACAAAATAACAACATATACACAACATACAAGAGAATGAATTATGCATGAGATGTGAATGTGTGTGTGCATCTAATCTCTTCAAACCAAATTAAGCACATAGAAGTTTACCTTTGGTGCTTATCAACCTTAAGGACATGAGAGGGTCTTGAGCTTGAATATCTATCATTAAAGCTACCCTTACATACAATCCCCAACACGTGGTTTGTCCACGAAATAAACCAATCAAGATATGGGAATCCTTACAATCTCCCCCTTTGGCTATTTCGTGACAAAACCACCACTCACATTGATTCCTCACAACATAATAGAAACTATAGGTCAACAATGACTATCTACATTACAAAGAGATATATATAAAAAAAATCTTGAGGTCTTCAATCTCTTGTAGAATAATCAATCCCTAAAAGCAAAGTTTCTATACTATCCAATTCAAGTAAAAAGTGAGATGAATCAGGTGAGAATAATAACAAGCATTTGCATTCTTGAAATTTAAGTACAACAATAACATCATGCAATGTTTGATGAATGCAATGCTCCCCCTTAAAAGGTTACTCCCCATTAATGTATTGTCTCCCCAACATGCACAATTGCTACCACAATTTGCAACTCCCTTTACCACCATTCTACTCCCCCTTTTTGTCATGATATAGGCAAAGGAGTAGTCCCCAACCGGGTCACTTAGCAAAGAGAGATGATAGCATTCAAGTCATTTGCATAATCATTAAATGCACTTTATGCAACTCTATCAAATAGAGAGAAACAAGGAGATTTATTTTGACAAAATGTGTGAATCAAAAATGCTTTGCATACAAGACATGTAGCATTCAAGTCCAAAATACAATGGTATTTGGCAAAGCAAATGACAAAGGTTTCTAATAAGAATTCAAACCAATTTCACCATGTCATGAGAGAAGCAAGGATATAGAGTTTTTATTGATTTTAATTTATGAGCAACTATATCCATCTTTATAAGCCAAACATGTCATGAGCAACTTTGCACTCTATTTGATTTTTCCGGGAATGAAACCCGTATGATAGTAGACATGATCAACAAATAAAGAAAGAGAGACAATTTGGAATATAAATTCCTTTGAACGGATACAAGATCCTTTATTCATTTTGAGTCTCATAAGCTTTTTCACACAAGTTTTGCATTTAAAAATTGCAATCATCAATTCATGCTTTTTCATTTGAGCATGTCATATGAATTTCATGCTTTTTCATTTGACATTAGCATGTTATAAACACTCATGCTTTTCAATTTTTTAAGCATGTCATTAAGAATCATCATGTCATGGAGATAACTATAGGTCATCCAAATCATACTTCCTATGTAAATCTCCTAGTCCAAAAATGCATGTTTGAACATAAATATAACATGGATTGTAAACAAGCATGGTTCACACTTATTGAATTGAAAACATATATACATATGTGCAACCAAGCTTACTCAAGCAATTAACAAAGAAGCATAATATTTTTCAAATATTTGCATGCAACAAGTATGCATAAGCTCTCTTTGCTTGAGTTCCCCATATGGGGTCATTACTAACCTTCATCAGTGAAGGTCATGAGGTCCTATGGACCTCCCAAGTCCATTTGACTTGGATGAACCTATTTGAGACTTGTTAGTCTCGTAGCAAGCGGGTTCATTTTTCCTTACCCACATAGATATAACTTTTTTCTTCCTAGTGGTCAAGGGTTCAAGAGTTCTAGAATTAATAGGATCATGAATATGAATGTTTTCCTTCCTATTAGCATGCATTCTAGCTCTTATCATTCTCTTTTCAATCATGCTTTTGATTCTACATAATTTAATGAAATGAAAGCAATTTGGTCTAATGTGACCATTAATACCACAAAAGTGACATGTAGGGATAAATTTAGAATTCATACCATGTCCTTGTGCATGCATAGGAGCCATCCCATGACTTTGTGGTTGAGCGGGTTCAAATCTTCTTTGTTGTTGAACCGGTCTAGCTTGCTTCCTTGTTTCATTTTGCATGATTGGCCTCTTCCCTTGATGAATATGAGCTTTAGGGAAGTTAGGTTGAGGAACTTTTTGAGCTTGAGGTTGTCTCTTTGGAGCTACCTTCACTTGTGCACTTCTTGAACATTGTCCTAGATCAATTTTCTTCCTAGGAGTGTGCACCGGCGAGGCTTCTATCTTGCCCAAACTCTTGACAAAGACGGTCTTGGTTGGAGTGGTGATCTCCTTTGTTTCTTCATACCCAATACCTCTCTTGTCACAAGGGTTCTTTCCACTACCAAGAATGTGGTCAAGTTTCATGGTGCTTGTAGTCATCCTAGACAATGACTCTATGGCTTCAACAAGCTCTCTCTTCAACCCTTCTTCATTCCTCTTAGACATAGCTAGCTCATCCCTTAGCTTGTTTTCAATCTTCTTGGATGCCTCCACTTGTTTACTTAAGTGGTCATTGTGTGTTGAAAGTTCTAGATTTTCATCCTCTAAAATCTTCAACTTTCTATTTTTCTTCTCCAATGAACTTTCACAGTTGACTATAAAGTCATTTACATCCATTTTCTCTACACTTCCATTTGTAGAGTTAGATGAGGAGTCATCTTCACTTAAGTTATCTCCTCCACTCTCATTCTCACTAATGGAGTCATTTCCCTCATTTAGACCTCCACCTTGGTCTCTTGAGTCAATGAGAGCCATATCCCAATGAGTAGCTTCGCCTATCACCTCTAGAGCTACTTCTTCATCTTTTTCTTCTATGGGATCACTAGTCAAGTCATTCTTACCAACAACTTTATCTTCTACACAAGTGGCCCCAAATGCCGTGTAGTTGATGGTAAGCTCATCATCACTAGATGACTTGTCTCCTTTTCTGGAGTCATCACTTTCACTCCACGTGGTGGCCATCACTTTTGCCATCTTGTTCTTCAAGTTCCCACAATCGGGTGAGATGTGACCTATACCACCACACTCATAGCATTGGACCCCTTTCTTTTCACTCTTCTCTTGCCTAGGCTCAAAACTCTTGAAGGGAGCCTTTTTCTTCAAGTCTTGGCCTTTGGATCCAAAGCCTTTCTTCTCGAACTTGACGAATTTCTTGAATCTTCTAGCAACAATGCCATGTCTTTGTCCGAGTCACCTTTTTCCTCCTTCACAACCTTGGAAGCATTCAAAACAATTCCTTTTTGTTTTCTAGGAGGTGAAATACTAGGAGCCTTCCTAGATTCATAGGCGAGGAGTCTTCCAATCACCTCGCTCGGCTTCATATCCTTGTATGTGCTATTTTCCTCTAAAGCCGTCACTTTTGATTCGAACCTAGCGGGGAGAGACCTCATAATTTTCTGCTTAACTCTCTTATCCGAATAAGGATCACCGAGTTGATGGCTTTGATTCACAATATCCATCAACTTGACTTTAAAGTCATTGAAGCACTCGTCCTTCTCCATTTTAAGCAACTCAAATTGCGTTTGAAGGACTT
Organism: Acer yangbiense; assembly: GCA_008009225.1. Classification (NCBI taxonomy): domain Eukaryota; kingdom Viridiplantae; phylum Streptophyta; class Magnoliopsida; order Sapindales; family Sapindaceae; genus Acer; species Acer yangbiense. The sequence continues at coordinate 20,054 of VAHF01000213.1, read as the reverse complement.
GTAGCTTGGAATCCTTAACGACATCAGTTCCCTCATGTGCAACCTGTAGGATATCCCATGCCTCCTTTGCTATCCTAGTGTTCTGAATCAGTTTGTACTGATTTTCATCCACTGCACATAGAAGAGCATGCCATGCCTTCCTATTCCATTTTGAAGTCTCAAACTCTTCAGGTGACCACTGGGCCTTTGGCTTGAGTACTTCTTATCCACCACTTGTGGGAGTCATCATAGGAGGTGCATACCCATCTTCAATTGCCATCCATGCCCTATCATGGATTTGGCACACATATGCCTCCATCTTGCCTTTCCATGAGGCATAATTCACACCGGTGAGGAGAGGAGGCCGTTTGCTTGAAGCACCCTCATGGTTGCCACCGAATCCACTCATTGTATCAAATGAATGAATGTAATGTATGCAAAATGTATGAATGAGCAAAAATCACACAAATGCACAACACACCTAAAATGAGCTAGGATCACCTAAGTATATCTAGGAACCCGCTCTGATACCAATTGAAAAGAATACGGTGTGTATGATATATATTATCTAGAGGGGGGGGTGAATAGATTTTAGCTATTATTACCCAATTTTCGCATACAAGTCAATATTACGAAAATGCCCCTACTAGTCAAAAATACAAGCAAGTGTAATATAGTGCGGAATTTAAATAACACTTGATGTATACGTGGAAACCCAACCACTGGGAAAAACCACGGGCTGTTTAGTGCGCCACACTCGGAACTCGAAATCACTAATTGAAATGAAGTTTACAACCTATGTAGACCTCGTCTAACACTCCGGTCTGTAACCCCTCACTTCTACCCAGCGGGCCTATATTAGCAACCCTATTCCAATTTGCTTAAGGCCTAAGCAACCTTAGCCTCAAGACTTAATTCTCTAAGAAGAGATTCTGCAACCTATGTGAATATGTATGAATATTCAATTAACAAACAAGGCTAGGGAACCTTAGATGCTTATCTAGGATGATGATATAATCAATTAAATCAATCCTAGATATCAAGAGCTAGATGACATGTCAAAATAGCTTAGCTAATCAAGATTAATTAAAAACCTAATTAGCTATCACAAACAACACTCAATCAATTCATCACAATTAATTCTCTAATCTTGTATTTATCATATGATCAAAACATATAAGTAAATTAAAGAGAATAGCTTGGTAATAAAAATACTCAAATAAGATGAACTTAATCAAAATCTTACCAAGCAAGTTGTGATGATACAAACCCAATCATGGATGCTTTCTATCTAGACATAGAAGATGCAATATGAAATTTGATGCACAAGGGATTTGATTTGAGTGGTTAAAGGTGAGTTCTTTTGTATCTTTTTTTGCTTGAAAAATATTCTAAGTATGAAATCTGATAATCAACTTACATCATTGACCTAAAGTCAAAGTGGCATATATATAGGGTGTCAAAACAAAGTGTGGTTGTTTTGAATAAGTTACACCTATTTTGCCTTGGGCACTGTACGTAGAGCGCCTCTTGTACAGCGCCTGTACAGCGCCCCTACTCTGTTCTCACGGGAAAACAGAGGGGCGCTGTACGAATAGCGCTTTGTACAACGCTCGTATAGCGCCTTCCAAAATTGCATCAGACCTGATGCATTTAAAAATGCATTTTAGACCAGGTCAGGATGGGTGCTGTACGAACAGCGCTTCCAACAGCGCTTTGTACAGCGCCTGACACTATGTATGAAATGTTAAAAACATGCATGGCATGGCATTGGTCATACAAGATGCAATCATGTAAAGCATGCAAGAAGAGATGTTAATGAGCATTAATGAGCACAAAATAACAACACATACACAACATACAAGAGAAGAATTATGCATGAGATGTGAATGTGTGTGTGCATCTAATCTCTTCAAAGCAAATTAAGCACATAGAAGTTTACTTTTGGTGCTTATCAACCTTGAGGACATGAGAGGGTCTTGAGCTTGAATATCTATCACTAAAGCTACCCTTACATACAATCCCCAACAGTGGTTTGTCCACGAAATAAGCCAATCAAGATATGGGAGTCCTTACAAGAAAAAGGGCTCTTTCAAGAAGTTTGAACCTAGGTAAGAAAGGACCGAAAGGAAAGGGGCCCAATGTTTCGAGTGTGGTGGCATAGGTCACTTTGCCCCGAATGTGCAAATCACAATGAGAGGAAAAGGGAAAAGTGATGGCTGCCACTTGGAGTGGAAGTAGTGATGACTCCTATGAGGGAGATGAGTCTTCGGATGATGAAGAGCTCATGGCTAATCTCCTAGCTTTTGCCTCCTCACATAAAGCAAAAGTGCTAGTGAGAGAGAGGAAATTAGTCAAGAGGAAAAGGACTCAAGTGAATAAGAAAGTGATTCCTCTTCTAACTCCATAAATGGATTTGTGGAGAAAAAGGTGCTTGCTAAATATCATGCCGAGTTTAATGATTTAGCAATTAAGAGCACAAGAAAGATCAAGATGTTGAGAGAAGAAAATCTTGAGCTTGCTTCTCATAATGACCACTTAGGTGAACAAGTGGAAAAATTCAAGAAGATGGAAGATAAGCTAAAAGAGGAGTTAGTCTTATCTAGGAGGAATGAAGAAAGTCTAAAGAGGGAGCTTGAAGAAGTTGGAGATTCTATGACTAGGATGGATTCTAGCACCAAGAAGCTTGACCATATGCTTGGTGTTGGAAAGAGTCCATGTGACAAGAGGGGTCTTGGGTATGAAGATGACAAGAAGATCTCAACCTCTAACAAGACCATGTTTGTCAAGGGTTTGAAGAACGAAGAAACTTCATATGTGCAAATTCCTAGGAAGAAGTTAGAAGTAGGACAATGTTCAAATGCACAAGTGAAGATGGGGCCAAGAAGGCAAACTCAAGTCAACCCCCTAGGGTCCCTCAAGCCAACATTCCTCCACAATTGGCTCACAAAGGAAAGAGACCTATCATGCAACCTCAAGCTAGGAAGCAAGCTAGACCGATTCAACAACGAAGAAGGATTGAACCCTTTCATCCACAAAGACAAGGACAAGGTATGATTCCTTATTTTACTCCTATATGTCACTTTTGTGGATTTGATGGTCATATTAGACCACATTGCTTTCGATATATAAAAATGTGCAAAACTAGAAGCATGATAGAAAAGAAAAAGAAAAGAGCCATAATGCATGTTCCTAGGAATGATAATATTATTATGCATGATCCTAGGACATCTAGAGCCCATGTACCAAAGACCACTAAGAAAGCTAAGATTGTTTCTAGGTGGATTAGAAAGAATGAAAATGTTTGCCATGTTGTTCAAATAGCCTTGAAGGCAAATTCTTCTAATTTTTGGTATTTAGATAGTGGGTGCTCTAGGCACATGACGGGAAACAAGAGTTTCTTCGAGACTCTTGTTATGGAGGAAGGAGGATATGTCACTTTTGGTGATGGATCCAAAAGAAGGTTGTAGGGAAAGGAACCATTTCCGTTCTCGGATTACCCTTCTTATCTGATGCTTTATTTGTTGATGGCTTGAAAGCCAATTTAATAAGCATTTCACATCTAAGTGATGAAGGATATTTCATCTTGTTTTGTAAAGATGATTGCTCAATCCTAAAGCCCGATGGACAAACCTTGTTGAAAGGTATGAGATCTAGCGACAATTGCTATTGTCTTGAAGCTAGAATAGTCTCAAACAATGTGTCCATGGATGAGCAAATAGAGTTGTGGCATGAAAGATTTGGCCACATGAACTTTAGGGATTTAAGAACCTTTGGAAAGTTCGATTGTGTGCGTGGCCTCCCTAAGCTTGGGAAGAAAGCCAATGGTATTTGTGGACCTTGCCAACAAGGAAAACAAACTAAAAGCATGCACAAAAAGGGCAAGTATCTCTCCACTAAGGAGCCACTAGAGCTTCTCCACATGGATCTCATGGGTCCTATGCAAACCGAGAGTTTAGGTGGAAAGAGATACATTTTTGTTTGTGTTGATGATTTCTCTAGATTTACATGGACATATTTTCTTAGAGAAAAATCCGAAACTTTTGATAAGTTTAAAATGCTTTGTACTAAAATACAAAATGAAATGAATTCTAACATTAAAAGCATTAAACGGATTAGAAGTGACCATGGGAGGGAATTTGAGAATGCCTCATTTGAAAGCTATTGCAATAGCTTAGGCATCTCCCATGAGTTCTCGGCTCCTAGGACACCTCAACAAAATGGAGTTGTTGAGAGGAAGAATAAGGTCCTTCAAGAGATGGCCCGTGTGATGTTGCTTAGCAACAATGTCCCTAGGAACCTATGGGCCGAAGCCGTCAATACGGCTTGCTATATAGGGAATCGTGTTTTCCTAAGGCCCGGTACTAGAAATACCTCCTATGAGTTATGGAAAGGCAAGAGGCCAAATGTTAGCTACTTCCACACTTTTGGAAGCAAATGCTACATTTTAAATGACCGTGATCAACTTGGCAAGTTTGATGCTAAGAGTGATGAGGGTATCTTTATTGGCTATGCCTTGAATAGTAGAGCTTATAGAGTTTTCAACTTGAAGACTCGAACCGTCATGGAATCATCGAATGTTGTCATTGATGATACAAGGCTCAAGTCTAATGACCATGAGGAGGAGGAAATTTTAAATGATGACTCTCCTTTGGAGAGGGTTGTGGTGACTCCCAATGTTGGGACATCTAATGAAAATGATGAAGTCACACAACCCACTACTAGAGTCCCTCTCTTGGACTCTAATGAACCCGCTCCATGGGTTAGAAGACTCCATAACAAAGAGGATGTTATTGGAGATGTAAATGAGGGTGTTAGGACTAGACGTCAACTTGCTAATCTTATTAGCTACACATGCTACACCTCTCAAATTGAACCCAAAAAGGTTGAAGAAGCCTTAAATGATGAATTTTGGTTCTTGCCATGCAAGAAGAGCTAAACCAATTCGAAATGAATGAGGTTTGGACTCTAGTTCCTAGGCCTAAGACCACTAATGTCATAGGCACTAAATGGATATTTAGGAACAAATCCGATGAGGATGGCAACATAGTGCGGAACAAGGCTAGACTAGTAGCACAAGGGTACTCTCAAATTGAGGGTATCGACTTTGAGGAGACATTTGCTCCCGTTGCCCGTTTAGAGTCCATTAGGCTTCTCTTGTCCATTTCTTGTGTGCACAAGTTCAAATTGCACCAAATGGATGTCAAGAGTGCCTTCCTCAATGGCTTCTTGCAAGAGAAAGTGTTTGTTGAACAACCCAAGGGGTTTGTGGATGCACACCACCCCAACCATGTCTATCGCCTCAAGAAGGCACTTTATGGGTTGAAACATGCACCGAGGGCTTGGTATGAGCGCCTCACTCAATTTCTTGTTGACAATGACTACACAAGAGGTAGTGTTGACAAGACCTTGTTCATCAAGAGAAACAAAGATGAGTTATTTATAGCTCAAATCTATGTTGATGACATTGTATTGGCTCCACCAACAACACCAAGGTCTAACAATTTGTTGATGTCATGTCTCATGAATTTGAGAAGAGCCTTGTTGGTGAGCTTAGTTACTTCCTAGGTTTGCAAATTCGGCAATTAGATGATGGGATTTTCATAACCCAAGCCAAATATGCCAAAACACCTAGTGAAGAAGTTTGGTTTAGAGAATGCCAAACATTGTGATACACCCATGAGTACCACTTTGAAGCTAAGCAAGGATGCTAGTGGTAAAAGTGTGGAACAAACTCTATTGTTGTATGCATAAATTTGCCAACCCGACACGTCATCAAAAAGAGTCAATAAAGATTGCCACGTCACTCATTGACCGGGTCAATAAAGGAAATGTGACAAGTCAATGTCAAAATACCTCGAAATCAAAAAAGTCAGAAACACGCTCGCCGAAAGTGGATATGTACTCGCCAAATCTAGATATATGGTCACCGAAGAAACGAAACCCAGAAATAAAATGTACTCGCTGCACCAGCATATTGGGCCTAAACCGACTCAGCAGAAACACGGAAATAAACCCATAAACAACAAGGAATCAAGGGAGGAAAAGGTGAAGACCTATCTGTATCCGTAACAACGTGGGATTCCCGGTACGAATCTGAAAGGAGATCCTACTACGAGTAGGACTAAAATCAAGGGAAAACCCTAAAATATCATGTATAAATAGAACCACCTATCCCTCGAGAAGGGGGTTCAGAAAAGAGAGAAAAAAGAAAGCAACTGTAAGAGAGATCTAAGCGTGTAATAAGGCAACGAAAACCTAGTATTATTTTTCTGCCCTCAGGGGCGTCGTGGTTTTTTCCCGTTCAAGGGTTTTCCACGTAAAATCTGTCTTTTGCATGCGTTCTTAATTTTCTTGTTTTATATTAAATTGATATAATTGTTGAGTGCGTGGCAATCCAAAAATCACCGTCAACAATTGGCGCTAGAAGGAGGGGGGGTTACAAAAAAAAAAAAAAAAAACTTCGAGGAACCCTTGCGAATTAAAGAACATGAACATGAACATGAACATGAGCAACGACAGTGACAGAGACGTTAACTCCAGCGGAGATCAGGTTATTGAACCAGCTGCGTCGACAGGAGATAGGGCAGTAACGATCGGGGAACAATCGGCGGCAACACCAGGGACTAGGGCCGCCGACCCTGGGATTCTGCAGCACTTCCAAGCTGCGTTGGTAAACCTAATCAGCGAAGCCAACAAGATAGGGCTTTCGCTTCCCATCGGTTTGGGAGTTTCATCCCCTTATGAGTTAACTACCCCTGGAATCCATCCTCCCGAAAAGCTACGATCAGAAGTTCACATCGCAATCCCTGATACTCAAGCAAGACAATCCGCCGAGGAGACTCCCCAGGACCACCCAGAGTATTTCGAAAGGAGAAAACAAGGGAAAGGAAAAGGTGTGATGAATGAAGAATCCAGAGAGGAGCGAGACCAGGCGCGGACACATGGGGTCAATTCCAGTGATACATACCAACGGAACCGATGGAGACACCGTTCTATCTCGTCTGAAGATAAGAGTCCGCGTCCACAAAGAGAGTTACGGTCCAAAAGAGCACGGCGAAGGAGATCCGAAAGCACAGAAGATCGAAGGAGCCCGGATAATAGGAACAACCATGGGAGAATGACAATTAAGAGCAGACTTGATCCAGCAGGAGAGCCGACTGGTCAGCGAGATGTCACCCTGCAAGAGCTATCAAGAAGGGTTTCAGCGATGGCACGAAGGTACGGTCGTAACATATCTTCAGATGATGAGTCAGACAGCCCATTCATTGCTGATATTGCTCGCACCCAGTTCCCAGACAGATTTAGAATGCCAACCATTGAGCAGTACAAAGAGAATAGGGACCCGAAGGAGCATGTTCGCCGATTCCGCAACATCATGGCCCAGTATTCATCTACTGACAGGCTTTTATGCCTCACCTTCCCTCAAACGTTCGGCGATCTCGCCTCTAGGTGGTTTGGAAGACTTCCGCCCGGAAGTATAAGCAGTTTCTCAAACCTCAGCAAGGCGTTCATAAGACAGTTCATGGGAAGCGTGCAGAGAAGGAAGTCACTCGCTCATCTATCAAATTTGAAACAGGAGCACAATGAGTCAATCAAGAAGTACCTAGCAAGATTTGGTAAGGAAGTTGCTCAAATTGAAGATGCCAGCGATGTAGCTGTGATCGCCGCTTTCACCAATGGGTTACAAAGCGGGCGATTATCTTTTGACCTGCGAAGAGAGAGACCAAAAACTTATGAGGAGATGATGGAAATAGCTGGCGACTATGCATTAGCAGAAGAAGAAGAAGTAGCATAAGGGGGTAGCTACGTGCATGGACACAAACCTGACTCAAAATCGGATCGAAAGGATGACAAGAAGACGGTATCACGTGATCGCCAGAGAGACGAGAAAGGCCAAAAGGGGCACTCGAGAGAAAGCAAAGGAAATCCTCGAGCCAGTAGGTTTCGAGGAAGGTACAACCATTACACCCCTTTAACCGGCGATCAAGAGGAGATATTTTCTGTGGTGGAAGACAAAGGACTCGCTAAATACCCTCGACAGCAGTCAGCGAATGCCAGGAGAGACACAACTAAGTACTGCCGATTCCACAAAGATCATGGGCATGAAACCTCAAAGTGTTTCCAGCTGCGTGACCACATTGAAAGTTTGATCAGAGATGGGCACCTGAAGGATTTTGCTTTGAAGGGAGATAAATATGGTGGTCGCCAGGATAGCCGCCAAGGAAACGGGCAGGAAAGGAAAAGTCCAAGGGGGAACAGCCCTAACGCCACCATAAACACCATTTTCGGCGGACCTCATACTGGGAGAAGCAATCGAGAAAGGATGTCAGAAGTTCGAGAAGTAATGTATGAAAGCAGAAGCATGGAGATCAATTCCGTACAGAGAAGCCCCAAGAAGGGAAGAGAAGGACATGACCCTATAACATTTACAGCAGAAGACTCAGACGGGATAGATGCAAAACCTAACGATGCAATCGTCGTGGGGGTTCGAATAGCCCATAGGGATGTCCTTCGGGTGATGATTGACAATGGAAGTTCAGCCGATATCTTAAGTGCCAGAGTATATGATGAATTGCGGCTGGACAGAAAAGATCTCGAACCATTCCATGTACCACTAAAGGGATTTGGTGGCGCAGAAGTTAGGTCGTTAGGAACTGTTAAACTGCCGGTGAGATTTGGTACAGCACCATGCCGGCGAACAATCCTTTTGGACTTTGTCGTGGTTGACATCCACAATTGGCCGTATAATGCTTTACTTGGCCGACCGTTTCTTAACAAAGCTCGAGCTGTCACTTCAACCCATGCATTGAAAATAAAATTCCCTACAGAATTTGGTGTCGGAGAATTGAGAGGGTCACAGGAGATGGCTCGCCGCGCCAACCTATCAATCTTCAAAGATAAAGCAGGGATGGAAACCTTAAACATATTCGAAGTGGACAGGGAGGTGCAGGAAGATAGTCCGGGAAACTTCGAACTGGACCCAAGGGACAAAACGAGCAGAGAGAAAGAAGAACCAACTGAGTCAGTTATTCTAGACGAAGCGGAACCAGACAAAACAGTAAAGATCGGAGCAAGGCTGGCTAAACAAGTTAAGAAAGATGTGACAAACTTGTTGAAGGAATATAGGGGGATTTTCGCTTGGTGCCACGAAGACATGCCAGGGATTGATAGAAGTGTAATTTCGCACAATCTGGCTGTGAATGAGAAATGCAAGCCGGTTGTGCAAAAAAGGAGGAGTTTCAACCCAGAAAGAAGTGCAGCGATAAAGGAGGAAGTATCAAAATTGCTCGCCGCAAGGTCAATCAGAGAAGTTAAATACCCAGAATGGGTGGCGAATGTGGTCTTAGTAAAAAAAAAAAAAACAATCAATGGAGGATGTGCGTCGACTTCACCGATCTGAATAAAGCCTGCCCCAAGGATAGCTTCCCGCTACCAAGGATTGACCAGTTAGTCGATGCAACAGCTGGACATGAAACGTTGAGCTTCATGGATGCATATTCAGGATATAACCAAATAAAGATGCACAAACCAGACGAAGAGAAGACAGCGTTCACCACAGATCAGGGGTTGTATTGTTACACGGTCATGCCATTCGGCCTAAAAAACGCTGGGGCAACTTACCAGCGCTTGGTCAACAGAATGTTCGCCAGACAAATCGGGAGAAATATGGAAGTCTACGTTGACGATATGCTAACAAAAAGCACCACAGCGGATAGACATACAGATGACCTGAGGGAAACATTCGACGTGCTGGTCAAGTATGGAATGAAGTTGAATCCAGCAAAATGCGTATTCGGCGTACCATCTGGGAGGTTTCTCGGATATCAAGTACATCAAAGGGGAATAGAGGTGAACCCTGAAAAAATCCAAGCACTAGCAAAAATGGTCTCGCCAAGAACTCTGAAAGACGTTCAAAAACTCACAGGGTGCTTAGCATCGCTGAGCAGATTCATAGCCAAATCAACAGACCGATGCCTACCATTTTTCAAAGCTCTAAAAAAGGGAAAGGGAATCGAGTGGAATGAGGAGTGTGAAAAGGCTTTCCAAGCCTTGAAAGATTACCTGGGGCAAGCACCGCTGCTATCAAAACCAGAAACAGGAGAAACATTGTACATGTACTTGTCCGTCTCTGGAGCAGCCACAAGTTCCGTGCTAGTAAAACAGGAAGATGGGATCCAGAAACCAATATACTACACCAGCAAAGCACTGTTGCCAGCCGAAACCAGATACTCGCCGGCTGAAAAATTGGCACTAGCTCTAATAACAGCAGCGAGGAAACTGAGGCCATATTTCCAGGCTCATAAAATCAGAGTATACACCAACTGCCCACTGAAGTTAATCCTGCAGAAACCAGAAGTATCCGGTCGATTAACAAAGTGGGCAATCGAGTTAAGTGAATTCGATGTAGAGTACCTCCCAAGGACAGCAATTAAAGCCCAGGCAGTGGCAGACTTTGTAGCAGAGTTCACCGAACCAAACGTGGAAGTAGCGAGAATGATGGAGGAACAAAATAAAAAAAATATATAAATGGCAACTCCGCGTTGACGGCTCATCAAACACGCATGGCAGCGGGGCAGGGGTAGTAGTGTCAACCCCAGAAGGAGATTCAGTCGAATGTGCCTTGCGTTTTGACTTCAAAGCTACCAACAATCAAGCCGAGTACGAGGCACTCATAGCAGGTTTAAAAATTAGCACAGTCCTAGGAGCAGACGAAGTGGAAGTTTTTAGCGACTCTCAAGTTGTTGTCAATCAAGTACTAGATGAATACCAAGCAAGAGATGAGAGCATGATCACCTACCTGGAATTGGCAAAGGAGCTATTAAAAAGATTTAAAGAATACAGGATTGTTCATGTCCCCCGAGAAGAAAACGAGAAAGCGATGCCTTGGCCAAACTGGCATCTGCCACAATCAGCATCTGGCCCAAAAATATTTCTATGATCCGCTTATTGCAGCCGAGTATAGTTAAAACAAAGGAAGTTGGGGCAGTCTTTGGCGAAAGGGACAGCTGGATCACACCAATCAAAGAATATCTCATCAATGATGTACTCCCAAGTGACCCGTTAGAAGCAAAGCGGCTGAAGTACAGAGCTACAAGATACTCAGTACTCAATGGAGAACTGTACAAAAGGGGATACTCGAGGGCACTGCAGAGATGTGTTGGGCCTGAAGAAGCAGAAGGTATCCTGAGAAGCATACATAGTGGAAATTGTGGGAACCACGCTGGGGGCGCCAGTCTAGCCCACAAAACATTAAGGCAGGGTTTTTACTGGCCAACACTGTTCGCCGACTCCAAAAGGGTGGCAGCGAGATGTGAGGCTTGTCAGAAAATTGCTAATAACATCCGACAGCCACCTGAACTCTTGCAAAGTATTACCTCGCCTTGGCCGTTCGCCATGTGGGGAATTGACTTGATCGGCCCAATGCCAACAGCAACTGGAGGAGCAAAACATGCCATAGTAGCTGTGGATTATTTTACAAAATGGGTAGAAGCCGAGCCATTGGTACACATAACTGAAGCAAACACTGTAAGCTTTGTGAAGAAAAATATCCTTTACAGATTCGGGATACCAAACACCATCATCACGGACAATGGGACCCAATTCGACGGGAGGAAATTCAGGGAGCTATGTGATAAGTACGGCATCAACAACTACTATGCCTCTCCAGCACACCCACAGACGAATGGCCAGACTGAAGCAGTAAACAAAATCATAAAACATAACCTGAAGGCTAAATTGGCAGTTAAAAAGGGCAGCTGGGCAGACGAATTACCACAGGTACTTTGGGCATACCGAACCACAGAAAGGAGTTCAACAGGCGAGACCCCATATTCCATGGCATATGGAGCTGAAGCTGTCATTCCCGTGGAAACATCTTTCTCTTCGCCGAGGGTGCAACTTTTTCAGCCAGAAATCAACATTGATATGCTAAAGTGCGGCCTAGATGAGTTAGAGGAAAGAAGAGAGCGCGCGCAAATAAGGAATACTGCGTACCAACATAGGGTAGCCAGATATTACAACTCACATGTGCGTGAAAGAAGGTTCTCGCTGGGCGACTTAGTGCTGAAAAGGGTGAACCAAGGAACAAAAGACAAAGCTGCAGGGTCACTCGCAGACAAATGGGAGGGGCCTTATCAGATTACAGGCATAGCTGGCCACGGGGCATATCGCATCACTCGAGAAGGTTTTGGCGAACTACCCCGTCCATGCAATGCGCAGTACTTGAAGATATATTATCCATAACTTGGGGGTCAAATTTAGAATTGGTGTGAGCCTTTTATTTTTCTTAGAACAGTTTTCGTTTTAGTATTTGTTTTCTTTTCTTTGTGATTATGTTAACAAAGTTGCAGGAATTATCCAAATAAAGAGTAATTTATTACTGAGAAATCGCGACTTGACTCGCCAATTACAAAAGGACACTCACCGACATATGTCAATACCATTGCGTAAAGACGAGTTTCGTACTCGCAGCAGTGAGAATAAGTGACAACTCAACGAAATTAAAAGCAAGCCAAAAGCGACTAGTCGCCATAGCCCAAGCTACAGAAATTGGGGATCGCCCCCACAAGGAGAATAAGATCTCCGGAGAAAAACTTGGTGTGGGCAAATACGCCCTGAATAAGCACCAAGTACGCCAGAACTCAGCAATGGCAGCTGAATAAATAAAAACATGTTAAAAACTTGGTGTATGGTCGGATACGTCCTGACAAACACTAAGTACGCCAAAATCCAGCAATGGCAGCTGAATACAAAATAAGTTAAAAACTTAGTGAAACGCTAAGTACGCCAAAATCCAGCAATGGCAGCTGAATACAAAATAAGTTAAAAACTTAGTGAAACGCTAAGTACGCTAAAATCCAGCAATGGCAGCTGAATACAAAATAAGTTAAAACTTAGTGAAACGCTAAGTACGCTAAAATCCAGCAATGGCAGCTGAATACAAAATGTGCTAAAAACTTGGTGAAATACTGAGTAAGTCGAAAATTCAGTAAAAGCAGCTGAACAAAGAAAAAGTCTATAACTTCTTATAAATAAAGTTATTTACAAGTAAAGAATTAAGAATGAAAATATAAAAAGTCAACTAGCTGCAGGAGGGCCCTCGCTATCTTCCTCATCTTCGATCTCCTCGTCTGAAGGCCAGGCGACTTCCTCATCCCCTTCTGGCATAAAACGCTCATAATCCCTTCCAGCAACAGGACCCAAGTCAGGCTCAGCACCAGAACCAGAAAAGCTGCCCTTCCGACCCGAATAATAAGTATTGAAGGTATGCTTGCTGGGGATTTCTAAATGCATAGGGTGAGGTTCAGTCATGTTGTAGCGACAGTGGGCTTTCCAACGTTTTATCTGCTCTTTAATCGAGTCCACTCCACTGGCCATATGCTGTTGAAAAGACCGGTCGAAACGCCCCAGAGCTTTCTCATTGGAGTGATCCTTCATGGCGAAGAATTTCTTCGCCTGCCTCATGCCTTTTTCAAATTCACGCAATAAAAGCGCATCATAGGCAGGGGATCTCTTGAAACGATCAACCGATTCAACCTCCAGCACAGCCTTGAGATCGTTCAGAATAACTTCATGCGAGGACAACTGGTTGCGCAAGTCCAAGGCTTCACGCTCAGCTTTCTCCTTTGCCTCCTCAGCCAGTTGCTCAGCCTCAAAACGTGCTGCGAGTGATTCTTGATTAGCGGAGAGTTGCTCTCGCAGCAAACGAATCTCTTCCTCAGCAGCAGCTAATTTATCTTCAGCGACAAGTTGAGCTGAAAGATAGCCATCCGCAGATTCCCTCATCTGAGCGAGATGCTGAGTATGGATTTCCTCAGCAGAGAGTTTCTCAGCGGCCAAAATAGAAGTCTGCTCCCGCAGGCGTTTTACATCCCTCGAAAGGAATTCCCTCGCCTGTAAGCGTCGGTCAACTCAGACATCATCTAAAAAAGAAAAACAGTCAAGTCAGGAAACATACGAATGAAAAACGCAAAAACACGAATATCGCAAGAGACTCACCAGGGACTGACAATCAAAGAAAAATTCCATCTTCTTGTTGCAGGATCTGCTCTTCATGTGCTCCCAACCCTCATCAATATAAACATTGTTGTTCATTATATGTGAGCAGATCTCTGCAGCCGTGAAATCTGAAAGGGACACACACCCCTCTCCCTCACCAACTCCGGTTGGATCCACGGGAGGAACTTCACGGGCAATACCCGAACCTGACGCAGAAGCCCCAGTTTGCTTCGATGGCCCCGACCTATCAGCTGGCCCCGGCTGACCAGATGGCCCAGGCTGATCAGCAGACGACACGTTCGGCTCATCTACAGTCGCTGGAGCAGAAGCTGCACCAGTTGGAGAGAAAGCAGGAACATTCAATTCACCAACTCTTTCAGGAGGTGGAGACGCTACCTCACTCATCCCTTCAGCGGGGGCTTCAGGCACAGTTGGATGAGTAGAAGGAATTCCGGTGAACACAGGTCCATCAGCACCCTCCTCGTCAGAAGAAACGACATACTGCACGACTCTTGATGCCCGCTTCAAAGGTCGAGTAGTATGGTCAGGGGTACCCTCAGCCGGGCGTTTTCCTCTACCAGTCCTAGGAGTTAGATCATTCGCAGGATCCAGAGGAATTTCAGGGACATCCGCGTCAAAAATAGGAGTATCACGGACTGGCCCTTGAAACTCCAACTTTTTCTTTTCCCTTGCGGCTGGAGGTAGCTGCAGGAGTGGTCGCAGCAGAGGTATTCGCAGCAGGAATGTTCACAGCAGCCTCTGTGTACACAGGGGGTTGTTCCGATTCGACCCCACCCTCAGGAATATCACCAACTTCCTCGCCATCGGAGGGATCGCCGCCATCCGGACTAGCAAGTCCTTCATTGGCCAAACCAGCAGCATGTCTTCTACTGGTTGCCTCAGAATTCTTTACTGCCGGGCGTGTTGATCGCAAACTGTGTCAAAATCGCACACTGCAAGAAAAATAAACAAAGTATCAACTAACAGAATAATATAGTAAAACAAAGAAGGAGTGGACAAAGACTTACAGCGAGGAAGCCTTGCATGTAGGCGTGTGAAAATCCCCTCGGAAATCATTTTTTCCTCATCCAAGAGGAAGGACCTATCCCTTTCTCTCAAAGGGAGGACAGCTGCTGCGGCGGCGAGGTGAGAAACCTCTCTATTCAGTAAAACAGGGGTCGCCTTCAACCAAGCTTCAGGCAATGTGAAGTGCCTGGGAACCTTCTTCGCCAAGAAATTGTGGCGACTACTGGCAGGCAAATCACGACCCCACTCGCCATCAACGAAAAACCAGCTGTTCTTCCACCTCTTGTTCGAAGTAGGAAAACCCCAGATGAACCCCTTTTTCTTCTCATCACCGGAGATTTCTACTTGACCGGGGTTCGCCACACCCTCAGGAATCCAGCTCTCCACGGGCGAAGAGATAAGGAAATACGTACCACCATGGCCCGCCTGCCTTAGTGTGTAAAAATGGCGGATTTCACGAGGAGTAGGGGGCCCGTAACCCTTCAACTTCCACATGAGGCACAGGCACATCAATATTCTGTAGCTATTTGGAGCGAGCTGTGCCGGCGCAATTTGAGCCTCCGCAAGAAATCTGGCGATGAAAGGCTGAAGAGGGAGAGTCACCCCACAGCTAAGCATGGCCCCGTAAATAGCAACTGCATTTTCGGGAGGATTCCACACAGCCCGGTCGCCAGGTAAAATGAGATTCACTGAGTCTGGCAGGTCAAAACGACTCTTGTATTTACAAAGCTCAACCTCGCCGACCACGTTTACCTCCGTATCAAAAGAACACGGATGGTTTGGCGAGAAGCGTAGCCTATCCCTCTGATGGTCTTCAACATCGGAGTCGACAATCGTCTGCGCATCCAGCAGAGATTCACGTGGAACCCTAGAAGCGCGTCGTCTACTGCTTGTTGGTCTAGAAGATTTCGGCATTGTTGGAGAACCGCTGTTAGAAGATGAAGGAGAGATGTTAGGGATAAAAACATCTCCAGAAGACGGAACATAAACAGAAATTGGGACCGGAGAATCTGGATGAAAATTACGAATCAGAGATTCAATTTTGTCCGCAATACTTTTATCACCAAGCTCCATGGCTTGCATCATTCGATTAAAAAGAGAAGAGCGTAAAGAAGGGTCCATGGGAACTCACCGGAAAACCCTAGATTCGCGGAAGATTCGTAGAGAGGCAGGAATAATCGATTTCGGTGAACCATCTGATAAATAGGAAACACAGGGAAAGGACTGTAGCAAGCACTCGAAGGAACAAGGTAGATAAACACGAAGAATCAAACTGTTCTTTTTTTGCTCTGAGAAAACCAGTGGAGAAATAAAATGGGAAGAATGAAATGGAGAAAAGAAACGATTGGGCCTTAAAAAGAAGGAATTTCAAAATTCAAAAAAAAGAAAATCAAGTAAAAAGATATGCAATTAATGAGAATGACAGCCACAGTGACCAGCCGCAATAGCCACCATCAGAAAACAGACACGTGGCATCTCGGGGAAAGCCAAGCGGTCAAAATGTCTCTTCGTCCGTCAGGTAAATAGGTGCGTCAACAATTATGTGGACCAAATTGAAAGCTTGCACCATAAAAATCAATTAATCAATGCAGCGCGTGACCAAAAGGAAAGAAGGAGGTATTACAAAATGCATCGAAACCTTGTAAGTGTAAAAATAAATACTACTCGCAGAGACAAACGAAGTAAGAAGAACAAATCATTTGCCCAGCTCGGAGTATTTATGGGGGTATTGTTGTATGCATAAATTCGCCAACCCGACACGTCATCAAAAAGAGTCAATAAAGATTGCCACGTCACTCATTGACCGGGTCAATAAAAGAAATGTGACAAGTCAATGTCAAAATACCTCGAAACCAAAAAAGTCAGAAACACGCTCGCCGAAACTGGATATGTACTCGCCAAATCTAGATATATGGTCGCCGAAGAAACGAAACCCAGAAATAAATATACTCGCTGCACCAGCATATTGGGCCTAAACCGACTCAGCAGAAACACGGAAATAAACCCATAAACAACAAGGAATCAAGGGAGGAAAAGGTGAAGACCTATCTGTATCCGTAACAACGTGGGATTCCCAGTACGAATCTGAAAGGAGATCCTACTACGAGTAGGACTAAAATCAAGGGAAAAACCCTAAATATCATGTATAAATAGAACCACCTATCCCTCGAGAAGGGGGTTCAGAAAAGAGAGAAAAAAGAAAGCAACTGTAAGAGAGATCTAAGCGTGTAATAAGGCAACGAAAACCTAGTATTATTTTTCTGCCCTCAGGGGCGCCGTGGTTTTTTTCCCGTTTAAGGGTTTTCCACGTAAATCTGTCTTTTGCATGCGTTCTTAATTTTCTTGTTTTATATTAAATTGATATAATTGTTGAGTGCGTGGCAATCCAAAAATCACCGTCAACAGTTTGCAATTAGGCAATTAGATGATGGGATTTTCATAACCCAAGCCAATATGCCAAAAACTAGTGAAGAAGTTTGGTTTAGAGAATGCCAAAACATTGTGATACACCCATGAGTACCACTTTGAAGCTAAGCAAGGATGCTAGTGGTAAAAGTGTAGAACAAACTCTATATCGGGGCATGATAGGTAGCTTGCTTTATTTGACCGCAAGTAGGCCAGATATCTCCTTTAGTGTGGGTGTGTGTGCTAGGTACCAAGCGGATCCTAAGGAGTCCCATCTCTCTTCCGTAAAGAGAATCATTCGTTATGTGAATGGGACTTCCAACTATGGGATTTGGTACTCTTTTGACACTAATGCTAGTCTTGTAGGCTTTAGTGATGCAGATTGGGCAGGAAATTGCGATGATAGGAAAAGCACATCGGGCGGTTGCTTCTTTCTGGGCAACAACTTGGTGTCTTGGTTTGCAAGAAGCAAAACTCTATTTCCTTGTCCACCGCCGAGGCCGAGTACATAGCCGCGGGGAGTGGATGCACACAACTCCTATGGATGAAGCAAATGCTAGTAGACTACGGATTCAACCAAGGTACTCTCACTCTCTTTTGTGATAACATGAGTGCTATTAATATTTCCAAGAATCCGGTACAACATTCTAGAACTAAGCATATTGACATCCGCCATCACTTCATTAGAGAGCTTGTTGAAAATAAATGCATAGTACTTGAACATGTAGGTACTAATGATCAACTTGCGGACTTATTTACTAAACCCTTAGATGCTACTCGATTAAAAACTCTTAGTAGATCTATTGAGATATGTCTTGTGGAGTGATGTTCTATGATTGACCCCATATGGGGAACTCAAGCAAAGAGAGCTATTTTGTATTCTTGTCACTTGTAAAAAATTTAAAATAACTTATGCCTCTTCTTTTAATTGTTTGAGTAAGCTTGGTTGCACATATGTATATATGTCTTCAATTCATAAGTGTGAACCTTGCTTGTTTACAATCCATGTCATATTTATGTTCAAACATGCATTTTTGGACCAGGAGATGTATGTAGGAAGTATGATTTGAATGACCTATGATTATCTCCATGGCATGATTATTCTTAAATAACATGCTAATGTCAAATGAAAAAGCATGAAAATTCATATAACAACCACACATGAAAGCATGAATTGATGATTGCATATTCTTAAAAATGCAAAACCTTGTGTGAAAGCTTATGAGACTCAAAATGAATAAAGGATCTGTATCCGTTCAAAGGAATTTACATCCAATGTCTCTCTTTCTTTATTGGTTGAACATGGCTACTATCATACGGATATCTTATCCAGAAAAATAAAAAAGGGTGCAAAGTCGCTCATGCCATGTTTCGCTTATAAAGTTGGATAGTTGTTTCTTAAATTGAAATCAATATATTCTATATCCTTGCTTTACTCATGACATTGGTGAAATTGGTGTGATTCTTATTAGAAACCTTTGTCATTTGCTTTGCCAATACCATTTGTATTTGGACTTGAATTCTACATGTCTTGTATGCAAAGCATGTTTGATTCACACATTTTCTGTCAAATAATCTCCTTGTTTCTCTTAATTAATGAGGTGCATAAAGTGACTTATATATATATGCAATACCTTGCAGCCTCTATCTCTCGTTGCTATGAGTGACCCGGTTGGGGACTACCTTTGCCTATATCATGACAAAAAGGGGGAGTAGGATATGGTAAGGGGAGTTGCAAAATAGAGGCAATTTTGCATATGGGGAGAACATTCATGAGGTGGAGTAACCGTTGAGGGGGAGCATGCTACACATACATTTCATAATGTTGTGCCTAAACTTTTAAAATGCAATGCTTGTTTTTTTCTCACTTGATTCATCTCACTTTTTACTTGTATTGGAAATGTTAGAAACTTTCTTTTCAGGGCTTGATTATTCTACAAGAGATTGAAGACTTGAAGTTTATTTTCTTATCTCTTTGTATTGTAGAAAATCTAATTATCCCGTGGTTTCTAGTTTAATGTGAGAAATCAATGTGAGTGGTGGTTTGTCACGAAATAGCCAAAGGGGGAGATGTAAGGTCCCATTTGTTGATTGGCTCATTTCATGGACAAACCACATATTGGGGTTCTTTGTAAGGGTAGCCTAGGTATCGGGTTTATTGTTCGAAGCCCTTGAAGACCTCGTTTGTTAAGCACCGAAGGTATATTTCTTTGTGCTTACTTGTCTTGAAGATATAGTTGCACACACTCAAAACTCAGCATTATGTTTAATACTTGTATGTTGTGTGTCTTATTTTTGTGCATTATGTTCATTAACATCTCTTCTTGCATGTTAAGTTTGATTGCATCTTGAATTATCCATTGCATTGTCATGCTTAGACTTAGGATTGCATTTTTGCATTGGGCGCTCTAAAGTGCTCTACAGAAGCGCTGTACGAACAGCGCATGAGCGCTGTTCAGACCTGATCGATTAATTCGGTTGCTGTTGGGGTCGCTGTACAGGGCTGTACAAAGCGTCATGTACAGCGCCACTCTGTTTCCCGTGAGACAAGAGTAGTGGGGCGCTGTACAAGAGGCGCTCTACGTACAGCGGCCAAGGCAATATTGAGGCAAACTTATCAAAACGACCACACTTGGTTTGGC
>VAHF01000212.1:0-43569 GCA_008009225.1 Acer yangbiense | reverse complement strand
CAAGAAATCTTCCTAGAGACGTGAGCACTTGGATAGGAAGTTGCTTTCTAGATGTGTAGGATACATCTTGGATAGAAGTAGGCTTGGTAGTTCACTAGCCATTGGGTAGACTAGGAGGTGATAGCTTGAGCGGATATCATGTGTTTGATAGCTTGAGTGTGTAAGTCCTTTTCATATCGGGATTGCTTGCTGGTGGTTGTGGTATCAACCCGGGATGTTTCCTCTTTGAGGTTTTACCACGTAAAATCATTGTGTCAATTTTCGCTTTTAATTTTCTTTATCTTCAATATCTTACATTGATTGCTATCTTGTGTATTGATTTACTCTTGCATTAGTTAATCAAAGGTTAAGGTTCAAATTATGAAAAAATTTAAACTATACTAAACCTATTTTAAATCTCGCTTCCGCTGCGTGCAATCGTTTTTCCCTACAGACAAGACCTTGTTCATCAAGAGAAAAAAAGATAATTTACTTATAACTCAAATCTATGTTGATGACATTGTATTTGGCTCCATCAACAACACCAAACTCCAACAATTTGTTGATGTCATGTCCATGAATTGAGATAAGTCTTGTTGGTGAGCTTAGTTACTTCCTAGGGTTGCAAATTAGCAATTAGATGATGGGATTTTTATAACCCACCAAATATGCCAAGAACCTAGTGAAGAAGTTTGTCTTGAAAATGTCAAACATTGTGATACACCCATGAGTATCACTTTGAAGCTAAGCAGGATGCTAGTGGAAAAAGTGTGGAACAAACTCTTTATCGGGGCATGATTGGAAGCTTGCTTTATTTGACCACAATAAGCCCGATATATCCTTTAGTGTGGGTGTGTGTGCTAGGTACAATTGGATCCTAAGGAGTCCCATCTCTCTTCTTCGTAAAGAGAATCATTCGCTATGTGAATGGGACTTCCAACTATAGGATTGGTACTCTTTTTGACACTAATGCTAGTCTCGTAGGCTTTAGTGATGCGGATTGCAGAAATTTGATGATAGGAAAAGCACATCGGGAGTTTCTTCTTACTAGGGAACAACTTGGTGTCTTGGTTTTGCGAGAAGTGACGAAGTACGTTATTTCCGTCGTTAAAAAGATCGTACGTCAAAATATTTATAAACCTATGCAATGCGTTCACAGGTATAAAAACGAGTAAGCGGTAAGCACGGGTGTCGTCCGCAAGGATCGAGGTAGCGATGCTAGATTATGATATAATACTAGTATGCATAAAAGTAAAGTATATGATTGGTTTGTGAAACATGAATAAGAATGCAATATAACTAAACTAGGAATGCAAACTAATGGAATGTGAATGGAGTGGAAGATATGAAATGAACTAAGGAATTCATGAACGCGTAAGTGAATATTTGGGCAAATGCAATAAACTCGTAAATAAGCACGTAATAGCGAACATAACCAACCTAGTGTGTATAGAGTTGCTAACTATCTCTAGCAGGGGCCAACCTAGGGTTATAGCGAATGCCTCCTACTAGAGATTAATCCCTCCTAAGCACCAACTATGGCTAGTTGCTCAATTGGGATTCTAACCATGAAAGTTCATCTATCCAACTATGGCTCAACCTATTTCTAACGTAGCCATCTTAGGGTGTATAGCGATGACTTCCATTCCCTCACAAGTGGCCAACCTAGGGTGTATAGTGAAGGCCACCCGTTTGAGATTGGTGAGGCTCAGGTTATTCAACCTGATTCCACTCGAAGGTTATTCTCATAAAACCACTAAAGTAGCCAACCTTGGGTGTATAGTGAAGGCTTTTATTCTCTCACAAGCCGACCTAGGTGTATAGTGAGGACACTCTCGATCGAGGTTAGATTAAGACCGTGGTTGTTGAGTCAGATTTTCGAAAATCCTTCCATTCAATAGAGCAATAAACAACACATAAGGTGTACACCTAGTTGCTTACTCAAGTATCCAAATCAACATGCTAAGCGGGTGTATCCAGCAAATCAATATTGGAAAGCAATTAAGCAATAGAATAGAACATAGAGATAGATTGAATATAAAATAATAGAGTTTAATTACAAAACCCCATATCCATCAACTAATCACAACAACCCCTTAATGGGGGATTTAGCTACTCATGGTTCTAAATAACAAATACCAACTAAGAGAAAGATTGAGAGTAAACCCTTGAAGAGCTCTCCTTCCTTGAAGCTTGAATTCAAATCTCCTTAGTTGTCTTTGGATGACTATGATGGGAGGGAAAATATTCCTGCCTAGAAAACAGTAAAGAAAGAAATATCTAAGTGTGGGAGTGTAGGGGATTGTTTTTGGTTGAAACATATAAGGTTCTATTTATAGAGGATGCAAAAATAGGTCATTTAAGCTTGAAAACTGAGTATGAATGTGCGTAGTGCGGGTGGAGTGCGATTCAGGGACCCGCACTCCCACCGCGGGAATTCCCACGCTGAAAGTGTAGAGTGCGGGTGAGAGTGCGGTTGGGACCCGTACTTTATCAATTCTTCATAATTTTAGCTTCCGGGTTTCCCATAAAGTGCGGGTGGAGTGCGGTTTAGGGATCCACACTCACCCACACTCCAACGCGGGAATTCCTACGCTGGAAAGTAGAGTGCGGGTAAAGTGCGGTTGGGACCCGCACTGTACCCGCACTTTATGGTGTTCTGTTGTCTTCTTCAATCCTTCGGTGTGCATGTTGTGTGTGGGTCCTGCATGGGAATTCCTATTCTAGAAGTAGGCTGGAAGTGCGTGGGTATGTTGACCAGCACAGTACCCGCGCACTGCAGCTTCTTTTCTTGCTTTTTAGCTTGTTTTGTTTTGCCCATAATTGACCATATTACTCCAATGCCCCTAAACTCAATAATTACCTGAAACACTTAATTCACACAATAAATTATGGGATCTTGCTCGAGAATCAAGTAAAAGAGAAGGAAACGAGGCAAAAATCGCACCAATTTTGGTTCGATCAAGAAGCAAAACTCGATTTCCTTGTCCACAGGCAGAGGTCGAGTACATAGCCGCGGGAGTGGATACACACAACTCCTTTGAATGAAGCAAATGCTAGAAGACTACGGACTCAAGCAAGGTACACTCACTCTCTTTTGTGATAATATGATTGCTATTAAATATTTCCAAAATCCAGTACACATTCTAAAACTAAGCATATTGACATCCGCCATCATTTCATAAAAGAACTAGTTGAAAATAAATGCATAGTACTTGAACATGTAGGTACTAATGATCAACTAGCGGACTTATTTACTAAACCCTTAGATGCTACTCGATTTAAAACACTTAAAGATCTATTGGGATATGTCTTGTGGAGTGATGTGTTTTGGTGATTGACCCCATATGGGGAACTCAGCAAAGAGAGCTATTGCATACTTGTTGCATGCAAAAATTTTAAAATTTTTATGCTTCTTTGTTGATTACTTAAGTAGCTTGGTTGCACATATGTTATATGTTTTTTCTTCAATAAGTGTGAACCATTGATTGTATTACCAATCCATGTCATATTTATGTTCAAACATGCATTTTTGGACTAGAGATTTATATAGGGAGTACAACTTGAATGACCTATAGTTATCTCCATGACATGATGTTTCTTATGACATGCTTAAAATGAACAGAAATTCATATGACATGCTCAAATGAAAAGCATGAATTGATGTTTGCTATTTCTTAATGCAAAACAATGTGTGAAATACTAATGAGACTCAAATGAATAAAGGATCTCGTATCTATTCAAAGGATTTTATAATCCAAATGTCTCTCTATCTTTATTGGTTGAACATGGCTACTATCATACGGGTATTATTCACGGAAAAATCAATAGGTGTAAAGTCGCTCATGCCATGTTTTCGCTTATAAAGTTGGATATAGTTGCTCTTAAATTAAAATCAATGAAATCTCTATATCCTTGCTTCTTTCATGACAATGGTGAAATTGGTTTGAATTCCTATTAGAAACCTTTGTCATTTGCTTTGCCAAATACCATGGTATTTTGGACTTGAATGCAATATGTCTTGTATGCAAACATTTGTGATTCACACTTTCATTAAATAAATCTCCTTGGTTCTCTTCCATTAATTGAGATGCATAAAGTGACTTATATGATTATGCAAATATCTTGTACACTACTATCTCTCTTTGCTAGAAGTGACCCTTTGGGAATACTCATTTGCATATATCATGACAAAAAGGGGGAGTAGAAGTGGTAAGGGGAGTTGCTAATTGTATAGCAATTGTGCATGTTGGGGAGACTATACATTGAGGGAGCAGTGCATTCACATACATTGCATGATGTTGTACTTAATTTTTTAGAATGCGAATGTTTGTTTATGCTCTCACTTGATTAATCTCACTTTACTTGTATTGGAAAGTTATAAACCCTTATTTTCAGGGATTGAATGTTCTACAAGAGATTAAAGACTTCAAGATTTAGTTTTTAAAATATCTTTTTGTAATGTAGAATATCATGGTTGACCCGTAGTTTCTATTTTGTTGTGAGGAATCAATGTGAGTGGTGGTTTTGTCACGAAATAGCCAAAGGGGGAGTTGTAAAGTCTCATTTATTAGTTAGCTTATTTCGTGGACAAACCACATTTTGGGTTTGATTTGTAAGGGTATTTTAGGTGATTGAGGATCAAGCTCGAAGGCCCTTTCTAGACCTCAAGGTGACAGCACTCCAAAGCTATAATCTCTAGTGCTTGGTTTTCTTTGAAGAGATTTAGTTGCACACACACACTTAGCATACTTGCATTTGTGGCATTCTCTTCACATGTCACATTTCACACTTGCACTTTGATTGTTGTATCTTGTTGTGGTTTTTGTGTCTTGTAATTCGTTTCCTGAATATGTTTGGAAACGTTCGTGCTTGCATGAATGTGTACTTAGTTTAGCACGAAGACCGCTTACGGAGAATGCCCTTGGCTTCTCCTTTGGATTCACCACTTTTGGTGAATTGGCGTTTGATCGCAAGCCATGACCGCCGAATGAAACCGCCATTTCTGTCCAGAAGTTCTGGAGCATTTCTACAGTTATGATCGGTGGCCACAACCGTCATTGAAACCGCCAATCAGACCTAGTCGATTTAATCTCTCAAGTTTGATAATGCGCCGAATGAAAAACCGCCCTTGTTCCCTTGTTCTTCTTAGGTTCAATTCGGTGGTTGTAATCGGTGGCCTAGCCGCCGAATGAAATCGTCGATTGTGCATTTTCAGAGGCAAACTTGTCTTTTCACATGCTCTGTTTTTGATGTCTATAAATACATCACTTTCTTATCTCTCTGAACCTAACTCTTTCAATACAAGAAACCTAAAGTCTATAAAGAGATTTATGAGAGAAAAAGGCAATCAAGATTGCTCATTTAAACACTCAAAACCATTTTCATATGCATTAAACTTCATCTAGCATCTTCTAACATATCTAGGATGCTTGCTTGCATGGGTTTTTCATCAACAAACTTGCTTTGGTAAATTCTTCACTAATTTCATCTAATCTTAGTGTTTTTACTTAAAAAGGCATCTCTTTAATTACTTGTATGTTCTTAGATTTTATTTTTATTGAAAGGAATAATGAATTCCTGTTTACGCGTACATGTCTTTTAAATATGACCCAGAGGTTGTGTGAAAGAGTTGTTAATCCGTTATTACCAAATTTTCGGATTAGTCAATATTACAAATATAACCTTTTAGGATTATGCTCAATAGCAAGAGCGTAATATTGTAATTGACAATCTTTTTCATATTAATAAAGTGATTTCTGGTTTAACAAATCTTATAGCATTTATAGTTTAATATTATAATTGTCAAAGTAAATAATCATAAGGTCTAAAGACTATGAGAAAATAAGAATTGTTCGTACATCTGGATATGTATGAGGTAGACACAATTCTTTAGTTAGTCTTGAATAATGTTCACAATTTAAGTTAAAGGTTGGGCACCTTTATCTTGTTAAAGTTGTAGAATTCTTTTGCTAGCATTTGAGTGGGATCAAATGAGATATGATGAGTCTAAAATCATCGGAGTGTCTTCGAGTAAAAGAATGTAGTGCACTAGGTGCATTGAACAGGATCACAATGAAAAGCTTTATCTAGAACCGTCAATAGATAATAGTCTTTTCATTATCAGGACAATCGGAGAGTCTATCTTAATCCTGAGATAAATGATGGACTTATGGTTGCAAGTGATATCATTTGAGTTATCAATGAGTACGATTATATAGCATAGTCTATCCTCGATAGTTTGGTGATATTCATTTGTTAATCGATAGAGGACTTCATTTATAGATATGGACATCGTGGCTCCATTTATTAAATGAGAGTATAATATCATCATATGGATGTTTTGAGGTAATTGGATATTAAATCTCAACGTTGAGTTTTCAATAGTGACTATTGAAAACTTGGCTTCTGGACAAGTCAAAATATCCAAGTTCAAAATGTGGTCATATGAGTAAATGTGGTAACTTGGAGAGTTATAGGCGGTCTATGAACTCTTGGCGATTACTGATATTAATCACGAGGATACACTATCTCCAACATGATTGTCTAGGGTATGAATGAGGAACATCTTCTTATTCTATCTTTATTTAAGAGTTCAATTTTAGCTCTTTAGTGGAATGAGTTAAAATTAATGGATCGGACCTAAGTGAATCATTTGTTGATTGTGATTAGGTTATGTCTATTGAAGCTTAAATTTAGATAGCCCGCCAAGATCCCAATCCACACGGACTTGCATGGATCACTTGATATATTCTACTGGACCAATTTATGGGTCAATCTAGAATTGCATTTAATATATTAAGAATATAATTTGCACATTATTGTTTAATGGGCTGATCAATTGTATTAATATATTAATATATTAATGAAAGACATGTGAGCTTGTTTCTTTTAGTAAGAATGGGTCTGGTTCACATGTGGGCTTTTTATTTAAAGTCCAATGGATTAAATAAAATAAGGAAATAATATTTGGGCCCATTTATTGTAAGTGGGGCGGCAAGGCTATATTTATAGTCAAAAATATTATTTTTTTATTGATTGATTAAATGATAATTAATTAATTAATTAATTAATTATTAATTAAGAAACAAAATCTTTTCTGATTAGGAAATATGTTTCCTAGAATTATACTATCAGTATACTAAAAGTAAAAAGACTTGTTTTGTAAGAAAATAAATAAATAATATTATTTATTTAATCAAATAAGAAGTCTTTTTATTTAAGTCAATAAAAGAATAAAAATACTTATGAGTTGGATTAGGGTTAGGAGTCTAAAGTTGATGTGAATTAGGGTGCAACACAAATCCTTTTTGGTAGAGGAATTGCGGCAACCCTAATAGCATTAGAAGGTGATTTCGGCAACCCTAGTTGAAAGAGAAGGAAAAATTCGGCCACCCTATATAAGAAATAATATAGGGTTCGGCCACTCTAAGTGTTTAACTGGTTCAATTTCTTCTTCTTCTCATACTCATAGAAAAGTGTTTGATTATTCTACCAAGACAAAAAAAAAAGTGAGAAGAGATTATCCTTTTGATGGTACACTAATTGCTTGTTCATCAATAAGCTTGTGTGTACAACATCGAATTAGGTTCACGCGAGTTTCGATCATTAGATTGAGAACTCAAAAGTGATTGGAATAGTCTTTGTAGTCTGTTGGTTGTTTTGTGACTAACAAAAGAAAAAGAAAGTTTTGTTTGTCCATTCTCAGGTACGCAATTCAAAGAAAAGGGAGACCACGCTCCTAGGTGATTCACGTTCGTGCTAGGATTGAAGATCTTACGGATTACCATCGACGTAAGTCAATCGGATCACACGACAAAAGGTATTATACTTTTTTGTTACTTTATATGTATGTTTAATTAATTTAAAGGGTTAAGGTTCATCAAAGGAAAAATTTTAAAACATACTAAATCTATTTTTTAGTCTCGCTTCGCTGCGTGTACTGCGATTTTTCCCTACATAACCCCAATTCACAAAATAATAATCAAGTGTAATATGGTGCGGAAATATAAACGACACTTGATTTTTACGTGGAAACCCTCAACAGGGAAAAACCACGAGCTGGTAAGTGTGCCACACTCGAACCTCAAATCCACTAATTGTGATAGCGTATACAACCTAATCCCGGTTTGACGGCTTAATCCCGGCCAATATCCCGCTACCACTACCCGCAGGCCTGTAAAAGTGGACCTAGTCCAATTTGCTCATGTGACCACCTGATCCCGGTGTACGACCTAATCCCGGTCTATCACACAAGATTTACTTCTCCGAAGAGATCAACACCCTAAGTGAATATGCAATGATATCCAATATGCAATATAGAGCTAGGGTACTCTAGATGCTTACCTAGGATTATATGATGACAATAAAATCAATCCTAGATATGAAAATAGCTATATGTCATGGCATACAACTTTAGCTAAGTAAAGGATAACCAATCCTAGATACAAAGCTATCACAAATAACCCACAAAAATTCAAAAGATTAACTAGTTGATTAAAAAACAATCTATCAACCTAGTTTATAAATACATCACACAAGAATGTTTATGGCATAGCTTTTAGGCAATAAAGACCTAATCAATTAAGCAATCAAAAATAATCTCATCACATAATGAGATTAATTAGCTAGATATAAAATAGGCATTAAAACCTAGCTAACATAAATAAACCAATCAACACATAATCTCAATCATGTATGTAGAAATTACTCAAAGAACATACAAGTGATAAAAGAGATAAATTGATAAGTAAAAACACTAATTATGTAAGATAAAAGTGTTCAACAAATCATACCATGTGTGTTGAAGAAGACCCATGCATTAACACATACTAGATGAACCTAGATGATGCCTAGATGATGATTTGTGCATGTGGGAATGGGTTTAGAGAGATAAAGATGTAATCTTTAAGCTTTTTCTTTCAAGTCTCTCTTTCTCTCTCAAGAATATGGAGCCTCTCTCTCTAGGGTTTGATTTTGTGGCTCTGCCCTCAAAATGATGAGAAAGATATGTATTTATAATGCCCAAGTGAAACTATGTTGTTTTGGAAGAAATGGAAAAATTATGGGCATTTTCGCGGTACTCGCGTCAGTGCAGCGGCTCAAGATTCGAGCGCTTTGAAACATGACCAAACGACATCGAAACCTTTCGTATGATATATCGTTGGAAAGGTATAGATGTCTACTTTCTATCCGTATTTACAGAATGACATTTCATTGTCTGTAGAAAAAGTTATGGTCAATTAAGTGACCAAAGGTCAGAAACGGACAACAACAGAGTTGCCCTGTTTTGGTTGTAACTTTGGAGATTTTAAAACCAATCCAAACGGTCATGAAATATTATGAATAATATACCGTTGGAAAGGTATGAGTGTCTAGTTTGTACAGAAAATTTCAAAACTTATTTTGAAGCTTTGTAAAAAAAGTTATGGTCACAAGACCATGCAAATGTCAGTTTTGAAAACACTTGAAACATTGAAATCCAATCTTTTGAAACTAGACACCTTACTCCAATCAACCAAACCAAAACTACCACTTATCCAAGAGAAGAATGAGACATTCTCAAGTGGTCAACCATCGTGCTAAGACATGCACACCATCGTGCAAGTACGGACGTTTCCGAACATCCTTCGGGAAACAAATTATACCACACTTAAAGCTAACATACATGAAGTGCACGTGTGGGTATTGAATGCATTATAATGCCTAACATGTCATGGCATTAACATTGACCAAGATGCACTCAATTCAAACATGCATTAATAAAATTTATGACTTTGCATCCTAATGCCTAAACATGTCATGGCATTTCAATAAACTATATGCAATTAAATAAACATGCATGAAGAGATATTCAACAATTATGAATGCACACATATGAAAACACACAACATATAAGTATAAGAAATATGCATGAGTTGTGAGTGTGTGCAACTATGATCTCTTCAAAGCATGTAAGCACTAGAATTTACCTTTGGTGCTTCTTCTCTTGAGGTCTTGAGAGGGCCATTGAACTTTCACCAATTCCTAAGCTACCCTTACAACAAGCCCCACATGTGGTTTGTCCACAAAATAAACCAATCAATAATTGGGAATCCTTACACTTATATTCAAGATAGAGATAGTTGTGTTGTTGTGATTGAGTGTTGTATTGTGATAGCTTTCTAGGTTTTCAAAATCTATGTTTAACTAAGCTTTATGACATGTCATTTAGCTATTGATATCTAAGATTGCATTATTGTCATCTAATCATCCTAGATAAGCATCTAAGGTTCCCTAACTTTGTTTGCTCTTTGAATATCATCATATATTCACATAGGTCATTTTATCTCTTCATTGAGAAGTAAGACTTGTAGCTAAAGCCACAAGCAAATGGGACTAGGACCACTTTTCAAGGCTCGCGGGTAGAAAGTGGGGTGTTATTGACCGTAGTGTTTGAAGAGGTCAACATAGGTTGTAAACTCTATTTCAATTAGTGGATTTGAGGTTCGAGTGTGACACACTTACTAGCCCGTGGTTTTTCCCGTGAGGGTTTCCATGCAAATATCAAGTGTTATTTAAATTCCGCACATATTACACTTGCTATATAAATTGACTAGTTAGGGGCATTTTCGTAATCTTGACCATACATGAAAATTTGGTAAAATCGGATAAAATCTATTCACCCCCCCTCAAGATATATATTTTACACACCTATAATTTGTTTTAAGTAAAAACTATCCCATAAATATTTAATATACTAAACATAAAATCATAAATATAAAAATTAAAAACTAAGCAATTAATATTTAATATACTAAATATAAAATCATAAATAAATAAAAATTAAAAGCTAAGCAATAAATTTTTAATATATTAAACATAAATATTAACATTAAGGAAAAACTATCCCATAAATATTTAATATACTAAACATAAAATCATAAATATAAAAATTAAAAACTAAGCAATTAATATTTAATATACTAAACATAAAATCATAAAACAAAAATAAAAAATAAATTAAAAGCTAAGCAATAAATTTTTAATATACTAAACATAAATATTAGCATTAAGTAGAAACTATTCCATAAATATTTACTATAATAAACATAAAATCATAAATATTAAAATTTAAAACTAAGCAACTAATATTAAATAGTTAATAAATTAAACATAAAATCATAAATAATAAAACTAACCTTTGTTTGTAGTTTGTAAATTTTAGAAAATGGGAGTATTAGAGTGTGTAGAGAGTTAAGAATAGAGAGAGTTAGAGTATGAAAGATTGTGAGAAATTAGAGAATGAGAGATTGAGAGAAATTGAGAGAGTTAAGAAATAAAAATAGAGAGAGTTTGATTTGGTATTTGGATTTTGGGATTTGGAGGGTATTTATAGATTTTTTTTTTTAAATGAGGTTAAAATTGTAAATGTAATGAAAAAAAAAAATGGTGGCCGTTGGCTGTGGCAATGGCCAATTTTTTTTTAAATTTATTATTATTATTATTATTTTGTTTTTGACCGTTATTGGTCAGATTGTTTTAAAAAAATTAATATATATATAAAGGATTTGGCCGTTGGCTACCATTTCCAACGGCAAATTTTTTTTAAAAATTTATTATTATTTTAATTATTTTGTTTTTCACTGTTATTGGTCAGATAAAGATTTAAAAAAAATAAAAATTAAAAAGCCTATGGGACAGCCTGTGAAGCCTGCGGGTCTCAATTATGAAGCCAAACCTAGGCCCATTCTATTGCCAGGCTTTAGCCTTAGCCTGTGAATTTACCAGGTCGAACAGGCCGGGCCTTCCAGGCCTGGTCCATTTTGCCACCACTACTTTCTGAATTGAAAAAGGAAAAAAAAAAAAATAGGTTCATAGATGTTGTTGAATAGAATAAAAATGGTTCAAAGTGATGATTTGGATCTTATAAACTCATTTTGGTGGCTAGCTACTTGTTGTTCTGAGATACATTTATTAGTGAAACATTTGTTGGCTATTTGGTTGCATTTGACTTGATAATGTATTATTCAAGTTTTAGTCATAATGTATTCCTAAACCAAATAAACCCAAATTGAAGAGAACCGGTCCAATGTAGTTTTTTTTTTTTTTGGTTCAATTTATATTAAAAAAAACAATTATCGATTGGTTCAATTTTTCAAGAATCAATCTACTATAGGTTTTGCTCGGCTCGGTCTAAACTCGAACCGAACCAACTAACATTTACCTTTAGTATGAAGATTTCGTTTTTAGAGCTTGTTTGGTTGGGCTTTTGAAAAACCTTTATTTATAAAAGGTCTACTTGTAGTAGATCTATTAAAAATATAGATTTTAAGAAAAAAAAAATTATATTTATTTGGTTGGTAGACTTTCTCCTCCCCATGAGCTTTTGCCTACTAGCCTCTATTAAATTTAAAATAGACAATCTCAAAAGTCCAATCAAATAATTCTAAAAAAACTCAAATAGAGGTGTATAGAGCTTTTGAGGCAGTAGAAAACCCAATCAAATAAGCACTTAATAAACTTTATAAAATTTTAGAGATTCAATGCATTTAAGATTAAAGGGGTATTACACATCCAAATGTAATATAAAGTTGATGAAAAAAAATTAAGACTTTGTTACATATGATGAGTGTATACATCCATCCAATAGAATAATATTGTGTATACACTTATTTAGTTAGACAATGTCTAAGGTTTGAGTTGCCACCGCACCACAAGCAGTATATTAAAAAATAAAATAAAATAAAATTTATACAATGTATATAAAAATATATGTATGGCATGATTCAATGGATAATAGAATATAATTCAATGTAGATAATATTTATGTTCAAATAAGGTGTGTTTGCATTACAAGGATAAGAAGTTTTTTTTTTTTTTTTTTTCAAAATTGTCAAAAATAACAGCCTAAAATATGTAAAATTTGTTTTTAACCGTATACGAATGTTTAACCTTAATCACAACGTCTAAAATTTTTATTTCAGTTAATAACTAAAATTACAAAACTATCCTTGCAACTTTTTTTTTATACTTATTTATTTTATTTTATTTTTGCTAAAAAAAAGGATAAATCTAGGAAAAAATATGAAACTTGAAGAAAAAAAAACGTGAAATCTTATTTTTTTATTTTTTTTTTTTATTATAGAAAATTACTGAAACATATACGGGAAATTTACTGAAACATCGCTTTATAAGGGGTTTTGGTAATTTCACAATTATGGTTTTAAACTTTTTTTTTTTCTTCGTCTTCTCCAAATCAACACCACCATCGGGATGGGTGCCTAACATTACTCTTATTTTAATCGAGCTTGATCAAAGCTGATTTTGGTAAAACATTGACATTATATTTTATGTTTAAAAAGAACACAATCAATCCTAGTCATTCAACAAAATCAATCACTAGTCACTAATTTGGATGGATGAGGTATAGTTGGATCTAGTTTTCTTGTGTTTGATTTGTTATTTTAGTTATCAGCTTTTGGGTTGTTTTGGATAGTAGCAAAAGCCATTGGAATTTTGATTTTAGAAATTGGAAGAATCCGTTTTGTTATTAATAGACTAGGAAGGGGGAAAAGAATAACTGAAAGAAAGGAAATCAATTAGTTATTCATTAAAGTTTCATTTACTCAATGACCAGAATTAGACGAGGATATATAGCTCGGAGACGTAGAACAAAAATGCGTTTATTTGCATCAAGTTTTCGCGGGGCTCATTCAAGACTTACTCGAACAATTATTCAACAGAAAATAAGAGCTTTGGTTTCGACGCATCATGATAGAGATAGATTGTTTTGTATTTTTTTCTCTTTGGTTTCTCTAATTTTTGTTTCTCTGATTTCTTTTTATACTTTTAATATTTGTGCATGTTTCCATATACGAACTTGTTGTTTTGTATTACTAGTGCTATTTTATCCTTATTTGGTCATGGAAATGTTCCTCTGCCACACTGATAATTGTGATTAATTAACCACATGTAAATCGGATAAAACACTGTGTAAATGGGACTTTATTATGTTTGAGGATACTTTGGAGTTGTTGTTGTATGATGCGCCTAAAGGTTCTACATGCGTCGGGTTATATTCCTTGTGAGTGCACATGTAAGGATTCCCGTTTTGTTGATTGGCTTATTTCGTGATCAAACCACATGTTGGGGTTTTGAATGTAAGGGTAGTCTAAGTGTTTAGTGTTGAAGATCAAAGGCCCTGCCATGACCTCAAGATACAAGCACGCCAAAGGTATAATCTCTTGTGCTTGTTTTTCTTTGAAGAGATTTAGTAGCACACACACACTTAGCATTCTTGCTATGATTGCATACTTGCTTATTTTTATGTGCATCTCTTCACATGTCACTTTACACACTAGCACTTTGGTTGATATATCTTGTTGTGTGTATATGTGCCTTATAATTCGTTTCCCGACATTGTTCGGAAACGTCCGCGCTTGCACTAATTAGTGCTTGGTTTCGCGCGAAGACCGCCTATGGAGAATGCCCTTGGCTTCTCCTTGGTTTTCACCATTGTTGGTGATCGGCGGTTATGATCGGCGGCCTGGCCGCCGAATGAAACCGCCGTTTCAATCCAGATTGGTCTGAAGCAATTATGCGGTCCAGATCGGCGGTCACGACCGCCGTTCGAAACCACCGTTCATACCTGATCGATTTTAATCTCTCGGGTTTGATTCGGCGGTTGGATCGGCGGTCACGAAACCGCCGAATGAAACCGCCGTTAATGCTCTGTTCTTCACGAGCTCAATTCGGCGGTCGTCATCGGCGGCCTAGCCGCCGATTGAAACCGCCGAACGGTGCGTTTCAGGGGCAAAAGTGTCTTTTCACATGCCCAATTCTTGATGTCTATAAATATCTTGTTTTCTCAATCTCTGAAAAGCTTCTTGAGCAATTAGAACCCTAATCTTTCAAGAGAGATTTTTGAGAAAAAATCAAATCAAGAACCTATCTTTAAACACTCAAATCAAACCCCTTTTGCATCAAATTTCATATTTGATCTTCTATGCCTTCATAGAATTGATCCATGCATGGTTTTGAATCATCACATCTTATTTGGTATGTTCTTCACTAATTTCATATTACTTTAGTGTTTTTCATATTAATACATCTCTTAATTACTTGTATGCTTTGATTATATGCTAGATACAAGTTAGAGATTATTTGTGATGAAAATTAATTGAGTGTTGTTTGTGATAGCTAATTAGGTTTTTAATTAATCTTGATTAGCTAAGCTATTTGACATGTCATTTAGCAATTGATATCTAGGGTTGATTAAATTGATTATATCATCATCCTAGATAAGCATCTAAGGTTACCTAGCCTTGTTTGTTATTTGAATATTCATATATATATTCACATAGGTTGTTTCTCTTCATAGAGAAGTAAGTCTTGAGGCTAAGAGTGCTTAGGCCTCAGCAAATTGGAATAGGGTTGCTAATAAAGGCCCGCTGGGTAGAAGTGAGGGGTTACAGACCGGAATGTTAGACGAGGTCTACATAGGTTGTAAACTTCATTTCAATTAGTGATTTCGAGTTCCGAGTGTGGCGCACTATACAGCCCGTGGTTTTTCCCAGTGGTTGGGTTTCCACGTATACATCAAGTGTTATTTAAATTCCGCACTATATTACACTTGTATGTATTTTTGACTAGTAGGGGCATTTTCGTAAAATTGACTTGCATGCGAAAATTGGGTAATATTTGTTAAAATCTATTCACCCCCCTCTAGCTTTATATTGATAAACACGCCTCGAGTATTTTGAGAACTTTCAATTGGTATCAGAGCGGGTTCCTAGATATACTTAGGTGATCCTAGCTCATTTTTGGTGTGTTGTGCATTTGTGTGATTTTTGCTCATTCATACATTTTGCATACATTTCATTCATTCATTTGATACAATGAGTGGATTCGGTGGCAACCATGAGGGTGCTTCAAGCACACGGCCACCCCTCCTCACCGGCATAAATTACTCCCAATGGAAAGGGAAGATGGAGGCATATGTGTGTCAAATCCATGATAGGGCATGGATGGCCATTGAAGATGGATATTCGCCTCCTATGATGACTCCCACGGGTGGAGGAGAAGAAGTGCTCAAGCCTAAGGCACAGTGGACACAACCTGAGTTTGAGTTGTCCAAGTGGAATCAAAAGGCATGGCACGCCCTCATATGTGCAGTGGATGAAAATCAGTACAAACTGATTCAGAACACTAAGATAGCCAAGGAGGCATGGGACATCTTAGAGGTTGCACACGAGGGAACCGAAGTAGTGAAGAACTCCAAACTTCAAGTCCTCCAAACTCAATTGAGACACTTAGGATGGAGGAGAATGAGTGCTTCAACGACTTCGAGATTAGGTTGATGGACATTGTCAACCAAAGTCATCAACTTGGTGACCCTTACTCGGATAGAAGGATCAAGCAAAAGATAATGAGATCGCTTCCCGAGAGGTTTGAGTCTAAGGTGACGGCTTTAGAAGAAAACAGTGATTTTAAGGACATGAAGCCGAGCGAGGTTATAGGTAGACTTCTCGCCTACGAGTCTAGGAAGGGTCCTAGCTCCACTCCTTCAAAGAAGCAAAAAGGGATTGCTTTGAGAGCTTCCAAGGTTGAGAAGGAGGACAAGGATGACTCGGATGAAGACATGGCACTTTTAATGAGAAAATTCAAGAAGTTTGTAAAATTCGAGAAGAAGGGTCATGCATCCAAAGGGCAAGAATTGAAGAAAAGGGTTCCTTTCAAGAAGGTTGAGCATAGGCAAGAGAATAGTGAAAGGAAAGGGATCCAATGCTATGAGTGTGGTGGCATAGGTCATATCTCACTAGATTGTGGGAATTTGAAGAACAAGAGAGAAAAAATGATGGCCGCCATTTGGAGTGAAAGTGATGACTCCGAAGAAGGAGATAAGTCATCAAGTGATGATGAGCTTATCAATAACTTCAAGGCATTGGGTGCCAATTGTGAAGAAAATGAAGTTGTTGGTAAGAATTCCGTTGCTAGTGATCCCATAGAAGAGAAAGTCGAAGAAGTAGCTCTAGAGGAGATAGTTGTTGCTTCACATTGGGATATGGCACTTATTGACTCAAGAGATCAAGGTGAAGGTCTTGATGAGGAAATTGGATCCATAAGAGAGGAGGAGAGCCTAGAAGATGACACTAGTGGAGATGACTCCTTATCTAACTCTACAAATGGAAATGTAGAGAATATGGATATGCATAACTTTATAGTCAATGTTGAAAGCTCCATGAAGAAGAAAGATAGATTTCTAAGGATTTTAGAGGAAGAAAATCTAGAGCTTACAATATACAATGACCTCCTAAAGAAGCAAGTGGAGAAAATGGATCTTAAGGACAACTTTGAAAGTTTTGAAAGCTCTAAGTTAAAGAATGAAAAAGAGATTCAAAGGTTAAAGGAAGAACTACTTAGGCTTTCAACACAAGTTGATCACTTGAATGATGAAGTGATAAGATCCATGGTGGAAGAAGACAAGCTAAAAGATGAGCTAGCTTTGTCTAAGAGGAATGAAGAGGGTTTGAAGAGAGAGCTTATTGAAGCCAAAGAGTTATTGACTAGAATGACCACAAGCACAAGAAACTTGACAACATACTTGGTGTAGGAAAAAGCCCTTGTGACAAAAGAGGTCTTGGATTCGAAGTGAGCAAGGATTGCTCCATTCCTAAGAAGACCGTCTTTGTGAAGAGTTTGGGTAAGATAGAAGCGTCACCGGTGCAAACTCCTAGGAAGAAGTTAGAACTAGGACAATGTTCGAAAAATGCACATGTGAAGGTGGTGAAAACGAGACAACCCAAGCTCAACGGATTAGAGCCTCTCGAGTCATCTCTCCTCAACAAATGACTCACTATGAAAAGAGGCAAAACATGCTACCTAATCCAAGGAGGCAACCCATTCCGGTTCAACCAAATAGAAGACATGAACCGACTCAACACCAAAGGAGACATCAAATGCATGATGAGTCTCCAATGACTTCACAAGAACATGGTATGAATTCTTACTTTGTACCAACTTGTCATTATTGTGGTGTTTATGGGCATATTAGGCCTAAGTGCTTTAAGTACATTAACCATTGTAGGATTGATAGCATGATAAAGAAAAAGAGGCTAAGAAGAGCCCATTTGCATGAGCCTAGGAAATCTTTTGTCAATAATCCTAGGTTAGTGAATGACATGCAACCTTTGACCACTAAGAAGAAAAATGTTATATCTATGTGGATAAGGAAAAATGAATCCGCTTGCTATGAGACTAACAAGTCTCAAATAGGTTCAACCAAGTCAAATGGACTTGGTAGGTCCATAGGACCTCATGCCCTTCATTAATGAAGGATGATTCTAACCCCATATGGGGAACTCAAGCAAAGAGAGCTATTTTTGCATTCTTGTCACTTGCAAAAAATTTGAAAAATCTTATGCTTCTTGGTTGATTGCTTGAGTAAGCTTGGTTGCACATATGTATATATGTTTTCAATTCAATAAGTGTGAACCTTGCTTGTTTACAATCCATGTCATATTTATGTTCAAACATGCATTTTGGACTAGGAGATGTATGTAGGAAGTATGATTTGAATGACCTATGATTATCTCCATGACATGATGATTCTTAAATAACTTGCTAATGTCTTATGAAAAGCATGAAATTCATGTACATGCTCAAATGAAAAAGCATGAATTGATAATTGCGTTATTAAATGCAAAAAACTTGTGTGAAAAAGCTAATGAGACTCAAATGAAAAAGGATCTAGTATCCATTCAAGGATTTTACAATCCAAATGTCTCTCTTTCTTTATTGGTTGAACATGTCTAATATCATACGGGTTTCATTCCCGGAAAAATCAAATAGGGTGCAAAGTTGCTCATGACATGTTTAGCTTATAAAGTTGGATATAGTTGTTCTTAAATTGAAATCAATGAAATTTCTATATCCTTGCTTCTCTCATGACAATGGTGAAATTGGTTTGAATTCCTATTAGAAACCTTTGTCATTTGCTTTGCCAAATACCATGGTATTTTGGACTTGAATGCAATATGTCTTGTATGCAAAGCATTTTGTTTCACACATTTTATCTAATAAATCTCCTCGTTTCTCTCCGATTAATTGAGATTGCATAAAGTGACTTATATTGATTATGCATATACTAGAATGCTACTATCTCTCTTTGCCTTGAGTAACCCGGTTGGGGACTACTCCTTTGTCTATATCATGACAAAAAGGGGGAGTAGAATGTGGTAAGGGGAGGTGCAAATTGTTGTAGCAATTGGTGCACATTGGGGAGAATATACATTGAGGGGGAGTAACCCTTTGAGGGGGAGCATTGCATTCATCATACATTGCATGATGTTGTGTTTAATTTCTTAGAAATGCAATTGCTTGTTTTATCTCACTTGATTCATCTCACCTTTTCTTGTATTGGAAAGTATAGAAACTGTGTTTTCAGGGATTGATTGTTCTACTTGAGATTGAAGACTTCAAGACCATTTATCTTATCTCTTTGTAAAGTAGAAAATCATTGTAGACCCGTAGTTTCTATTAAGTTGTGAGGAATCAATGTGAGTGGTGGTTTTGTCACGAAATAGCCAAAGGGGGAGATTGTAAGGATTCCCGTTTTGTTGATTGGCTTATTTCGTGGTCAACCACATGTTGGGGTTTGAATGTAAGGGTAGTCTAAGTGTTTAGTGTTGAAGATCAAAGGCCCTGCCATGACCTCAAGATACAAGCACGCCAAAGGTATAATCTCTTGTGCTTGTTTTTCTTTGAAGAGATTTAGTAGCACACACACACTTAGCATTCTTGCTATGATTGCATACTTGCTTATTTTTATGTGCATCTCTTCACATGTCACTTTACACACTAGCACTTTGGTTGATATATCTTGTTGTGTGTATATGTGCCTTATAATTCGTTTCCCGACATTGTTCGGAAACGTCCGCGCTTGCACTAATTAGTGCTTGGTTTCGCGCGAAGACCGCCTATGGAGAATGCCCTTGGCTTCTCCTTGGTTTTCACCATTGTTGGTGATCGGCGGTTATGATCGGCGGCCTGGCCACCGAATGAAACC
This sequence comes from Acer yangbiense, assembly GCA_008009225.1. NCBI lineage: Eukaryota > Viridiplantae > Streptophyta > Magnoliopsida > Sapindales > Sapindaceae > Acer > Acer yangbiense. The sequence continues at coordinate 23,543 of VAHF01000212.1, read as the reverse complement.
GCCGTTTCAGTCCAGATTGGTCTGAAGCAATTATGCGGTCCAGATCGGCGGTCACGACCGCCGTTCATACCTGATCGATTTTAATCTCTCGGGTTGATTCGGCGGTTGGATCGGCGGTCACGAAACCACCGAATGAAACCGCCGTTAATGCTCTGTTCTTCACGAGCTCAATTCGGCGGTCGTCATCGGAGGCCTGGCCGCCGATTGAAACCGCCGAACGGTGCGTTTCAGGGGCAAAAGTGTCTTTTCACATGCCCAATTCTTGATGTCTATAAATATCTTGTTTTCTCAATCTCTGGATAAGCTTCTTGAGCAATTAGAACCCTAATCTTTCAAGAGAGATTTTTGAGAAAAAATCAAATCAAGAACCTATCTTTAAACACTCAAATCAAACCCCTTTTGCATCAAATTTCATATTTGATCTTCTATGCCTTCATAGAATTGATCCATGCATGGTTTTGAATCATCACATCTTATTTGGTATGTTCTTCACTAATTTCATATTACTTTAGTGTTTTTCATATTAATACATCTCTTTAATTACTTGTATGCTTTTGATTATATGCTAGATACAAGTTAGAGATTATTTGTGATGAAAATTAATTGAGTGTTGTTTGTGATAGCTAATTAGGTTTTTAATTAATCTTGATTAGCTAAGCTATTTGACATGTCATTTAGCAATTGATATCTAGGGTTGATTAAATTGATTATATCATCATCCTAGATAAGCATCTAAGGTTACCTAGCCTTGTTTGTTATTTGAATATTCATATATATATTCACATAGGTTGTTTCTCTTCATAGAGAAGTAAGTCTTGAGGCTAAGAGTGCTTAGGCCTCAAGCAAATTGGAATAGGGTTGCTAATAAAGGCCCGCTGGGTAGAAGTGAGGGGTTACAGACCGGAATGTTAGACGAGGTCTACATAGGTTGTAAACTTCATTTCAATTAGTGATTTCGAGTTCCGAGTGTGGCGCACTATACAGCCCGTGGTTTTTCCCAGTGGTTGGGTTTCCACGTATACATCAAGTGTTATTTAAATTCCGCACTATATTACACTTGTATGTATTTTTGACTAGTAGGGGCATTTCGTAAAATTGACTTGCATGCGAAAATTGGGTAATATTTGTTAAAATCTATTCACCCCCCCTCTAGCTTATATTGATAAACACACCTCGAGTATTTGAGAACTTTCAGCACAAGTCGTAGGATTCGTATAGTGAGAAGTAAGGGTTCGTTCCACGAGGAAATGGTGGTATTTTAGGCTAGTTCTAGTCTCAATTTATTAAAGGCTAACTACGCGCAATAAAAGTAAATCAAAAGTGTTTGATGGCAAGCTCGAATTCTAATTTCAACTTAATGAAAGCTAATTAACTATCTATAACACTAGAATTAATCACACAAGAGAATTGTAAGGAAAAGTGTAAGTTCCTCATTTTTTGATTGGCTTATTTCGATGACAAACCACAATTTGAGTTTGAATTGTAAGGGTAGCTTAGGTGCATAATTGTTGGTGATCAAGCACAACAAAAGCCCTCTCAAGACCTCAAGATGATAAGCACTTCAAAGGTAAAACATTTGTGCTTACTTGCATTGAAGAGACTTAGTTGCACACACACACAACTCATGCATATATATACTTCTTGTATGTTGTGTGTTTTATGTATGTGCATTCATGTTCTTGAATTCTCTTCATGCATGTTTTAATTGAATGCATCTTATTTGTTAAATTCCATGACATGATAGGCATTAGGATGCATAGTTTTTATATGGACGCTGTACACCCACTGTTGGGTCGCTGTACGTACAATGCCTATCAATGGCATTGTGCTATTTTGGCCTAATCCGCTATACAGTCGTTGTATGTACAGCAGGTCACCTGATGGAATTTTTCCATCGCTGTACAGCCGATGTTCAACCGTTGCACATACAACCGGTGAACAACAACTTTCCAAACCCGAGAGCAACCGCCCCTTGGTCACCCAATTCTCGCCTCGGTGTATAGCGGATTATGAGGAACATGTTCTTCATTTTCCCAGGTGAACCGCTGTACACCCGCTGTTAGTACAGCGGGTGAACAGCGGTCAAGGCAAATTTTTTGATATTTTATCAAAACGCTATAGCATCATTTTGACATCCTATATATATGCTACTTTGTCTTTAGGTCGTGTTTATAGAGTTCAAAACATATTTTTGACTTAGCATATTTTTCAAAAGAGAAAATCACTCAAGAACTCACATTTGATTACTCAAACCCATTTCCATGTGCATCAAACATCATCTAGCATCATCTAGGATCATCTAGGATGCATCTATACATGGGTCTTCTTCAACACACATAACTTGGTAAGTTGTTCACTAATTTCATTCATTTATCATTTATTACTTGTATGCTTCTAGAACATATTCTATCTACAAGATTGAGATTATTGTGTTGATTGATTGAGAGTTATATTTTGATAGCTATTGCCTAGGATTGTTTTATCTTATATAGCTAAGTTGTATGCCATGACATATAGCAATATAATATCTAGGATTGATTTAACTGTCATCATTTAATCTTTAGATAAGCATTTAGTGTTGCCTAGCATTAATTGCGTTTTGGATATTTCATAATATTCACATAGGTCATTAATCTCTTCATTGAGAAGTAAGTCTTGTGACTAAGGCGGCTTAGTGCGCAAGCAAGTGGTCTAGGTTCACTATTAAAGGCCCGCAGGGTAACAGTGGTGGGTTAGTGACCAAGAATGGTTGAGGGTAACCTAGGTTGTAAACATCATTATAAGTAGTGGATTCGAGGATCGAGTGTGGCTAGCTGAATAGCTCGTGGTTTTTCCTCGTTGAAGGTTTCCATGTAAAAATCAAGTGTTCTTTAATTTCCACACTCTATACTTGATTTTATTGTTTGTTGAATTGGGTTTATAATTGAATACTGACTAATCCGAAAATTTTGGTAATAATTGGATTAGCAACCCATTCACCCCCTTTAGATTGTTTTAGACACACCGTTATTTGTTTCAATTGGTATCAGAGCGGTTCCTAGACATATTTAAGAGATTCGTGAATTTGGTGTGTTTTTTGCATTTTGTGTGTTTTTGATTTACTACATACATTTGCATTCATTCATAAACACTATGAGTGATTTTGGGATGAGTAAAGAGGGAGCGTCGAGCGTGAGGCCACCGTTGCTCATCGGCGATAACTATGCCTCATGGAAAGGCAAGATGGAGGCCTATGTGTGCCAAATACATGACCGTGCTTGGATGGCAATAGAAGACGGCTACACTCTACCTACAATGGCCCCTATGGGTGGTGGAGAGGATGTTCTCAAGCCAAAGGCACAATAGAACGCTCAAGAGTTTGAAGCCTCCAAGTGGAACAATGAGGCAATGCATGCCATCCTTTGCACCATGAACGAAAATCAATACAGTTGATCCAAACAACTAAGATTGCAAAGGAGGCATGGAAGATCCTAGAGACCGCTCATGAAGGAATCGAGGTGGTCAAGGACTCCAAGCTTCAAGTCCTCCAAACTCAATTTGTAACCATTAGGATAGAGGAACATGAGCACTTCAGTGACTTCCAAGTGAAGCTAATGGACATAGTGAACCAAAGTCATCAACTTAGTGACCTTTACTCGAATAGAAGGATTAAGCAAAAAATCATGAGATCACTTCTCGAGTGGTTCAAGTCCAAAGTGACGGCTTTAGAAGAAAATAACGACTACAAGAATATGAAGTCGAGTGAAGTTATTGGAATGATTCTTGCCTATGAGTCAAGAAAGGCTACAACTTGCGTATCTCCCAAGAAGCAAAAAGGAATTACTTTGAAGGCCTCCAAGCATGACAAGTGTAAGGATTCCCGTTTTGTTGATTGGCTTATTTCGTGGTCAAATCACATGTTGGGGTTTTGAATGTAAGGGTAGTCTAAGTGATTAGTGTTGAAGATCAAAGGCCCTTTCATGACCTCAAGATACAAGCACGCCAAAGGTATAATCTCTTGTGCTTGGTTTTCTTTGAAGAGAATTAGTAGCACACACACACTTAGCATTCTTGCTATGATTGCATATTTGCTTATTTTTATGTGCATCTCTTCACATGTCACTTTACACACTAGCACTTTGGTTGATATATCTTGTTGTGTGTATATGTGCCTTATAATTCGTTTCCCGACATTGTTCGGAAAGGTCCGCGCTTGCACTAATGAGTGCTTGGTTTCGCGCGAAGACCGCCTATGGAGAATGCCCTTGGCTTCTCCTTGGTTTTCACCATTGTTGGTGATCGGCGGTTATTATCGGTGGCCTGGCCACCGAATGAAACCACCGTTTCAGTCCAGATTGGTCTGAAGCAATTATGCGGTCAAGATCGGCGGTCACGACCGCCGTTCGAAACCGCCGTTCATACCTGATCGATTTTAATCCCTCGGGTTTGATTCGGCGGTTGGATCGGCGGTCGTGAAACCGCAGAATGAAACCGCCGTTAATGCTCTGTTCTTCACGAGCTCAATTCGGCGGTCGTTATCGGCGGCCTGGCCGCCGATTGAAACCGCCGAACGATGCGTTTCAGGGGCAAAATTGTCTTTTCACATGCCCAATTCTTGATGTCTATAAATATCTTATTTTCTCAATCTCTGATCAAGCTTCTTGAGTTATTAGAACCCTAAACATTCAAGAGAGATTTTTGAGAAAAAATCAAATCAAGAACTCACCTTTAAACACTCAAATCAAATCCTTTTTGCATCAAATTTCATATTGCATCCTCTATGTCTACATAGAAAGCATCTATGATTGGATTAGCATCATCACAATATGTTTGGTAAGATTTTGATTAGTTTCATCTTATTTTAGTATTTTTACTATCAAGCATATTCTCTTTTAATTTACTTGTATGTTGTTGATCATATGATAAATACAAGAATAGAGAATTAATTGTGATGAATTAATTGAGTGTTGTTTTTGTGATAGCTAATTAGATTTTTGCTTAATCTTGATTAGCTAAGCTATTTGACATGTCATTTAGCAATTGATATCTAGGGTTGATTAAATTGATTATATCATCATCCTAGATAAGCATCTAAGGTTACCTAGCCTTGTTTGTCATTTGAATATTCATACATATTCACATAGGTTGCATAATCTCTTCTTAGAGAATTAAGTCTTGAGGCTAAGGTTGCTTAGGCCTCAAGCAATTGGACTAGAGCCACTTTTAAAGGCCCGAGTGGTAGAAGTGGGGGGTTATTGACCGGAGTGTTAGACGAGGTCTACATAGGTTGTAAACTCCATTTCGATTAGTGGATTTCGAGGTCCGAGTGTGGCGCACTAAACAGCCCGTGGTTTTTCCCAGTGGTTGGGTTTCCACGTATACATCAAGTGTTATTTAAATTCCGCACTATATTACACTTGCTTGTATTTTTGACTAGTAGGGGCATTTTCGTAAAATTGACTTGCATGCGAAAATTGGGTAATAATAGTTAAAATCTATTCACCCCCCCTCTAGCTTTATATAGAACACGCCTCTAATTTGTTTCAACAAGAAGGAGGATGACTCGAATGAAGACATGGCTCTAATTGTCAAGAGATTCAAGAAATTCTTGAATCTATAAAAGAATGGCTATAGGTCAAAGGGGGATGGCTTCAAGAAGAAAACCATGTTCAAGAATGACAAGCCAATTCAAGAGAAGGGATTTAATGCTATGAATGTGGAGGATTTGGGCACATCTCTCTAGAGTGTGGAAACTTGAAGGATAGAAGAAAAGGAAAGGTGATGGCTGCCTCTTGGAGTGAGAGTGAAAGTGAAGAAAATCCTTCAAGTGATGAAGAGCTTGCCATTAACTACACGACATTTGGAGCCACTTGTGTAGAAGTTGAAGAAGATGGCAAATAAGCCTTAATTTGTGACCCTAAAGAAGGAACATATGAAGAAGTAGCTAAAGAGGTGGTTGGTGTAGCTACTCATTGGGATATGGCTTATATAACATCAAGTGACCAAAGTAAAGGTCTTGATGAGGAAGTTGACTCCGTTGGTGAGAGGGAAAGTGTAGGAGATAACTCGAGTGATAAGAACACTTCATCCCAATCCAATGGAGGATTTGTTGAAGACATGGATGATTATAAGGTTCCCATTTATTGATTGGCTTATTTTGTGGACAAACCACATATTGGGGTCGAAATTGTAAGGGTAGTTTAGGTGATTGAGGATCAAGCTCAAAGGCCCTTTCAAGTTCTCAAGGTGACAAGCACTCCAAAGGTATATCTCTAAGAGCTTAGTTTCTTTGAAGAGATTTAGTTGCACACACTCACTTGCCATGCTTGCACATATGCTCATTGATCTTGTGTGCATTCTCTTCACATGTCACATTTCACACTTGCATTTTGTTGTTGTTTATCGTTGTGTTTTTATGTGTCTTGTAATTCATTTCCCGATATTGTTCGAAAATGTCCGTGCATACACTAATGTGTGCTTGGTTTAGCGCGAAGACCGCCCACAGAGAATGCTCTTGGCTCTCCTTTGGTTTCACCACTTTTGGTGAATCGGTGGTTTGATCGGTGGCTTGATCGATGGCCATGACAGCCGAATGAAATCACCGTTTGTGTCCATAAGTTTCTAGAGCATTTCTACGGTTATGATCAGTGGCCACGACCACCGTTCAAAACCGTCGATTAGACTTGGTCGATTTAATCTCTCGGGTTTGATTCTGCGGTTTGGTAACCGCTGAATGAAACCGTCGTTGTTCCTCTGTTCTTTCCGGGTTCAATTCAGTGGTTGTGATCGGCGGTCTGGCCGCCAAATGAAACCGTCGATCGTGCGCTTTCAGGGGCAAACTTGTCTTTTCACATGCTCTGTTTTTGATGTCTATAAATACATCACTTTCTCATCTCTCTTATTCTAACTCTTTCAATACATGAACCCTAAAGTCTATAGAGAGATTTGTGAGAGAAAAGGCAATTAAGATTGCTCATTCAAACACTCAAAACCATTTTCATATGCATTAAACTTCATGTAGAATCTTCTAGCATATCTAGGATGCTTGCTTGCATGGGTCTTTCATCAACACAATTGCTTTGGTAAGTTCTTCACTATTTGTAGGGAAAAATACGGTCTCGCAGCGGAAGCGAGACTAAAAAACGAGTTTAGTATAGTTTAAATTTTTTCCATAATTTGAACCTTAACCCTCTAATTAATTAAACATATATATATATACTAAAAAGTATAATACCTTTTGTCGCGTGATCCGATTGACTTTGCGTCAATGGTAATCCGTAAGATCTTCCAATCCTATCACGAACGTGAATCACCTAGGAGCGTGGTCTCCCTATCTTTGAATTGCGTACCTAGGGATGGAAAAACAAAATCTCTCCTCCTGATCGTTAGTCACAATAAAATCCAAGAAAACTAGAAAGTATGTTCCGGTCACTTTTGAATTTAACAACCGTTAAGATTGAAACTCGCATGAACCTAATTCGAAGTTGTGCACAAAGCCTTTTGATATTCAAGCTTACAAGTGCACTATCGAAATTAGAACTCTCTTTCTCTATTTCTCTCTTGGACGAATTTTAACAGTAAGGATTCCCGTTGTTTTTAATTGGCTTATTTCGTGATCAAACCATATGTGGGGGTTCTTTATAAGGGTAGCCTAAGTATCGGTCTTATTGTTCGAAGCCCTTTGAAGACCTCGTGTTGATAAGCACCGAAGGTAAATTTCTATGTGCTTACTTTTCTTTGAAGAGATTAGTTGCACACACACACTTAACATTCATTGCATATGTGTGCATTCTCTTCATTTGTCACATTTCACACTTGCACTTATTTATTATATTTTGTTGTGTGTAATTGTGTCATGTTGTTGTGTAATTTGTTTCCCCGATAACTTTGGGAAACGTCCGCGCATGCACGAGTATGTGCTTGGTTTAGCGCGAGGACCGCCTATGGAGAATGCCCTTGGCTTCTCCTTGGTTTTCACCTATCTAGGTGATCGGCGGCCTGGCCGCCGAATGAAACCGCCGTTTCAGTCCAGATTGGTCTGAAGCATTTCTGCGGTTAAGATCGGCGGTCACAACCGCCGTTCGAAACCGCCGTTTCAAGACCTGATTGATTTATCTCTCAGTCTAATTCGGCGGTTGAAACGGCGGGAATGAAACCGCCGTTAGAAACCGCCGTTCATACCTGGTTGATTTTGATCTCTCTGTTCTGTTTCGGCGGTTGGAATCGGCGGTCACGAAACCGCCGAATGAACCGCCGTTTTTGCTCTGTTCTTCACGAGCTCAATTCGGCGGTCATGAACGGCGGCCTGGCCGCCGAATGAAACCGCCGATTGGCGCGTTTCTTTGAAACTTACTTAAACGACCTCACTTTGATTTGGCCCCCTATATATATGCCACTTTGACTTTAGGTCAATTAAGAGAGTTCATATTCAGAATTCATACTTAGGATATTTTTCAAAGAGAAGAAAAATTCCAAGAACTCCATTATTGATTCTCAAACACTTTTTCATGATCATCAATCATCATCTAGCATCATCTTAGATCATCTAGATGTCATCTAGCATGGAATCTTCATCATACTTTGCTTGGTAAGCTTTTCACTAATATCTTACATGTTTTGTGTTTCTCTTATCTAGCAATCTCAATTAATTACTTGTTTGTTATTTTGTATGCTTTAGATACAATATTGAGATGAGTATGATGTATGTTTGAGATTTTATATTGTGCTTGCATATTAGGTTTTGTGCTTAATATTGATTAGCTAAACTAATTGACATGTCATTTAGTTTTGATATCTAGGATTGTTCTTAATTGCATATTAATCATCTTAGATAAGCATATAGGGTTTCCCTTGCTCTATGTTGCATTTTGGATATTTACATATATTCACTTAGGGTTGTATTCTCTTCATAGAGAAAGTAAGTCTTGTGTGTAGCATCCGGGATTAGGTTGCTTAGAACGCAAGCAAATTGGACTAGGTTCACTCATACCGGGATTAGGTAGGTGTGTGATTACTTCCGGGATTAGGTTGTAATCGTTTGCACATTTAGTGGATTCGAGGTTCGAGTGTGGCTTACTTACATAGCCCGTGGTTTTTCCCGTGAGGGTTTCCACGTAAAAACCAAGTGTTGTTTTAATTTCTGCACCATATTACACTTGCTTGTTTATATTATCTCGAGGGCATTTTCGTAATTTTGACTAACACGAAAAATTGGGTAAAAAGCGTAAAATCTATTCACCCCCCCTCTAGATAGTTTTATACACACCGTGCTATAATTTGTTTCAATTGGTATCAGAGCGGGTTCCTAGACATACATAGGTGATCCTTGCTTATTTTGGTGTGTTTTGCATTTTGTGTGATTTTTGATCATTCATACATTTGCATTCATTTCATTCATTCATAAACACTATGAGTGGAAACGGTGGAAATGGTGGTGGCCACGAAGGAGCTTCTAGCACAAGGCCTCCACTTCTTACCGGATTGAACTATTCCCAATGGAAAGGGAAGATAGAATCCTACATATGCCAAATTCATGACCGTGCATGGATGGCGGTGGAAGACGGATATGATCTCCCTATGATGACTCCCGATGGTGGAGGACAAGATGTTTTGAAGCCTAAGGCGCAATGGAACGCGCAAGAGTTTGAGGCTTCAAAGTGGAATAGGAAGGCAATGCATGCCATCTTGTGTGCTATGGACGAAAATCAATATAAATTGATTCAAAATACTAGGATAGCTAAGGAGGCTTGGGACATCCTAGAGATTGCACATGAGGGAACCGAAGTGGTGAAGGACTCTAAGCTTCAAGTCCTCCAAACTCAATTTGAGATGCTTAAGATGGAGGAGAATGAGTGCTTCAACGACTTCGAGATCAAGTTGATGGATATAGTCAACCAAAGCCATCAACTTAGTGATCCATATTCGGATAGGAGAATCAAGCAAAAGATTATGAGATCTCTACCGATAGGTTTGAATCGAAGGTGACGGCTTTAGAAGAAAATAGTGGATATAAGGATATGAAGCCGAGTGAGGTGATTGGGAGACTTCTAGCTTATGAGTCTAGGAAAGGGCCTATCTCCACACCCACTAAAAAGCAAAAAGGAATTGCTTTAAAAACCTCCAAGGATGAAAAGGAGGCAAAGAAGGTTGACTCGGATGAAGACCTTGCCTTGTTTGTAAAAAGGTTCAACAAGGTTATGAAGTTTAGAAAAAAGAGCTTTGGGTCAAAAGGTCAAGACTTGAAGAAAAAGGGCTCTTTTAAGAAGTTTGAACCTAGGCAAGAGAGGACCGAAAGGAAAGGGGTCCGATGTTTCGAGTGTGGTGGCATAGGTCATTTTGCCCCCGAATGTGTAAATCACAATGAGAGGAAAAAGGGAAAAGTGATAGCCGCCACTTGGAGTGGAAGTAGTGATGACTCCATTGAGGGAGATGAGTCTTCAAGTGATGAAGAGCTCATGGCTAATCTCCTAGCTTTTGCCTCCTCCCATAAAAGCAAAAGTGCTAGTGAGAGAGAGGAAATGAGTCAAGAGGAAAATGACTCAAGTGAAGAAGAAAGTGATTCCTCGTCCAACTCCATAAGTAGTTTTGTGGAGAAAAAGGTGCTTGCTAAATGCCATGCCGAGTTTAATGATTTAGCAATCAAGAGCACAAGAAAGATCAAGATGTTGAGAGAAGAAAATCTTGAGCTTGCATCTCATAATGACCACTTAGGTGAACAAGTGGAAAAATTCAAGAAGATAGAAGATAAGCTAAGAGAGGAGTTAGCTTTATCTAGGAGGAATGAAGAAAGTCTAAAGAGTGAGCTTGAAGAAGTTAGAAATTCTATGACTAGGATAGATTCTAGCACCAAGAAGCTTGACCATATGCTTGTTAGGATTATGCTCAATAGCAAGAGTGTAATGTTGTAATTAACAATCTTTTTCATATTAATAAAGTGATTTCTGGTTTAACAAATCGTATAGCATTTATAGTTTAATATTATAATTGTCAAAGTAAATAATCATAAGGTCTAAAGACTATGAGAAAAGAAGAATTGTTCGTACATCTAGATATGTATGTGGTAGACACAATTCTTTAGTTAGTCTTGAATAATGTTCACAACTTAAGTTAAAGGTTGGGCACCTTTATCTTGTTAAAGTTGTAGAATTCTTTTGCTAGCATTTGAGTGGGATCAAATGAGATATGATGAGTCTAAATCATCGGAGTGTCTTCGAGCAAAAGGATCTAGTGCACTGGGTGCATTGAACAGGATCACAATGAAAAGCTTTATCTAGAACCGTCAATAGATAATAGTCTTTTCATTATCAGGACAATCGGAGAGTCTATCTTAATCCTGAGATAAATGATGGACTTATGGTTGCAAGTGATATCATTTGAGTTATCAATGAGTACGATTATATCGCATAGTCTATCCTCGATAGTTTGGTGATAATCATTTGTTAATCGATAGAGGACTTCATTTATAGATATGGACATCGTGGCTCCATTTAATTAAATGAGAGTATAATATCATCATATGGATGTTTTGAGGTAATGGATATTAAATCTCAACGTTGAGTTTCGATAGTGTCTATTGAAAACATGGCTTCTGGACAAGTCAAAATATCCAAGTTCAAAACGTGGTCATATGAGTAAATATGGTAACTTGGAGAGTTATAGGCGGTCTATGAACTCTTGGCGATTACTGATATTAATCACGAGGATACACTATCTCCTATATGATTGTCTAGGGTATGAATGAGGAGCATCTTCCTTTTCTATCTTTATTTAAGAGTTCAATTTTAGCTCTTTAGTGGAATGAGTTAAAATTAATGGATCGGACCTAAGTGAATCATTTGTTGATTGTGATTAGGTTATGTCTATTGAAGCTTAAATTTAGATGGCCCGCCAAGATCCCAATCCACACGGACTTGCATGGATCACTTGATATATTCTACCGGACCAATTTAAGGGTCCATCTAGAATTGCATTTAATATATTAAGAATATAATTTGCACATTATTTAAGTAATGGGCTGCTCAATTATATTTATATATTAATGAAAGACATGTGGGCTTGTTTCTTTTAGTAAGAATGGGTCTGGTTCACATGTGGGCTTTTTATTTAAAGTCCAATGGATTAAATGAAATAAGAAAATAATATTTTGGCCCATTTATTCAAGTGGGGCGGCAAGGTTAAGTTTTAACCTAATATATTATTTTGTTTCATTTGTTTTAATTAAATAAGAATTAATTAATTTATTAATTAATTGTTTAATTAAGAAACAAATCTTTTCTGATTAGGAAATATGATTCCTAGTGTTATACTATTGTTGGTAGTATACTAAAAGTAAAAGACTTATTTGGTAAGAAAATAAATAAATAATTTTATTTATTTAATCAAATAAGAAGTCTTTTATATTTAGTCAAATAAAGGAATAAAAGATTTATGAATTCAATTAGGGTTTAAAGTCTTAAACTAAATAGGAAATAGAGTGCAATACAAACTCTTTTGGGCTTGAGAATTGCGGCAACCCTAGTCCCTTTTAGGTTGTGATTTTCGGCCACCCTAAGTGAAAGAAGAGAAGAAAATTTGGCCACCTATATAAGTGCTCTTATAGATTTCGGCCACCAAAAAGTGGTTCTGGAGACAATTTTTCTTCTTCTTCTCAATTCATAGAAAGCTTTTATTCTACTAAAACAAATAGGAGTGTTAGATTATTCTTTGATAGTATACTATTTGCTTAATCATCAATAAGCTTGTGTATACGACATCGATCTAGGTTCACGCGAGTTTCGATCATTAGATTGAGAACTCAAAAGTGACCGGAATAATCTCAGTCATTCTTTTGATTGTTTTTGTGACTAACAAAGAAAAGAAAGTTTGTTTTGTCCATTCACAGGTTTGCAATTCAAAGAAAAAGGGAGACCACGCTCCTAGGTGATCCACGTTCGTGCTAGGATTGAAGATCTTGCGGATTACCATCGACGTAAGTCAATCGGATCACGCGACAAAAGGTATTCTACTTTTTGGTTATTGTATATGCATGTTTAATTAATTAAAGGGTTTAAGGTTCATAAAGGAAAAATTTTAAAAGTCACTAAATCTTATTTTTAGTCTCGCTTCCGCTGCGTGTACTACGGTATTTTTCCCTACAATTGGTATCAGAGCCTAGGTTGAACCCTCTTAATTAATTAACGTATATATACGTGGATCTATTTCTTTTTATTGTGATTATGCATGTTTAGAAAGAGATGGCACTCTAGGTATTCGCATATATAATTACATGTGATGTATGGATTTATATATGTTTATGTGGATTGTTGTTGCTCGATTTTGGTCCTAGATTTTCAATGTAATTATTGTTTCGGAGTTGTAACAAGAAGGGTGGTCTATCATCGCCATAATTCCTTCTTGGTAGTTGCTAGGTTTTATTTTATTTTTTTTATATGTGCAGTATTTTTTTTATTATTACTGCAGCAGTTTTTTTTTTATTAAGTTTTAGTGCAGTATTTTATTTGTAAAAAGTACTGCAGTGAATAAAAAAAAAAAAAAAAAATTAATACTGCAGTATTTTATTATATATACTGCCGTAATGTATTCGGGTAATGAAGATTCGAAGACACGAAGAAAAACGAAGCAACCGGAACCGAGAACGAGCACCGTGCGCACCCTAGGAGTGGATTGGGCTGCGCATGGCAAGCCCAAGCTTGGTGGGCTGCGCACGGCAGCCCTGGGAGTCTTCATGGGCTGCGCACAGCAGCCCCTTTGTGGGGTTGTGGGGTTGTGGGTTGTGCACGCCCATGGGGTTTGGACCGAAGGATGAACGTATGGTTGATGGGCCACCTGAAGATCTTGTGTTCCTAAAACAAATTGTAATTTACTTGTTTTTCTAGGATGGGCCAAAATTGTTGCTATTTAATTTATGCTTTAAATATTACAATATTTGTTATTGTATGATAACATGACATATAGAATAGGAGTGCCACTCATATATCTCTTTGGTATGAACATGCATTGAATGATTTAGGTATCTAAATTGGCATCTAGATAACTTGGTAAATCATTCTATGGGATTTAATCACACGCCTTAAATAATTGAGTGGGAGAAGGTGTTTTTGTAACACCTATGGCCTCCAAGGTTGGTTGAGCTTTATTATTTATGGTAATCCCCCCAAGGGGCGTCCATGAATGGAATTTAGCAACATACTTCCTTACAAGGATAGACTAGACAATGGACTCAAACGAGATCTACTCCCCAAGGAGGGATATTCGTGAGAGAAAACTGAGGGTCGATATCTTGGTAACACACTCAATGTAATTTTATTGATATCCTCCCAAGAGTTCTTGTCAGTAAAATTGCAAGGCTAAAATTGAAAACGCTGGTTGTTATGTTAACAATTAGGTGGGACCTAGTCTAACTAGTAAATGGTGCGAACTCCCAAAGGAGGCGTAACATTTATGGGTGTTGGATCACCGTTGAATTTTATGATTGAGTTATTTATTTAATTCAAGATAAATATTTAAAAGTGCTTTATCATGATTATTTACTTATATATGTTTTGTTTTATTCAGAAATCATGACCCCATCACTTATGAACATCCTGAAAGATAACACTTTAACTGGAGATAATTATGTCACATGGAAAAGGAAAATTGGGTTGTTGCTGCAAAGTGAAAAACATAAGTTTGTTCTAACTACTCCTAAACCACCTGCTCCTAATAATGAATCAAGCATAATGTATAGAGATGAGTATGAGCAGTGGAAGACTTCAGATGATATGGCAAAATGTTACATTATGGCCACTATCTCCGACGTGTTGCAACAGCAGCATGAAGGAATGGAGTCCGCTGATGATATTATGATGTCTCTAGAGGAGATGTTTGCTATGAAGTCTAGGACGACTAAGAGAGAGGCAGTGACTGCTTTTATGAATCTTAGGATGAAACCTGGACAGGCTGTGAAAGATCACATGATGAAAGTCATAGCACATCTCAACATTGCTGAACTGCATGGCGCTGAGATAGATGGTGAGACAAAGATTGATATGGTTGTCAATTCATTGTCAGATTCCTTTGATCAGGTCAAATTGGACTACACTTTGAACAAAAAGGAATACACCTTACAAGGCCTGATGCAAGATGTTCAAAGTGCTGAAAAGATCCTTGTGAAAGGCAAAGGTCAAGAGATTCATATGGTTGGTAAAGTTGCTACTGTTAAGGCCAGTCAAAAGGTCAAGAAACAACAGAAGAAAAAGCAACTTGGGCCTATCAAGAAGGATACCAAGAAAGTAACCAAGATCAAAGGGAAATGCTTCCTTTGTGGTGAAAAGGGACATTGGAAGAGAAATTGCCCAAAGTCCCAGAATAAGAAGGAAGAAGGTAATGTGAATTATCTTGAAACATGTTTTTTGGCTGATTCTACAGATTCTTGGATCATAGACTCAGGAGCCACTAATCATGTTTGTTATTCCTTGCAGGGGTTCCAAGAAAGGAGAAAGCTGAGTAAGAATGAAATCAATTTGCGCTTGGGCAACGGAACGTTAGTGTCTGCAAGTGCAGTGGGAGATATTAGAGTTTATTTGGATTCTAGAAGGCATTTAGATTTGATAGACGTTTATTATGTACCTCAATTCAAGAGGAATTTAATTTCAGTTTCTTGTTTAAATAAATTTGGATATTCGGTTACTTTTAATAAAGTTTTATTATTAGTAAGAATGACAAAATTATTTGCCAAGGTACATTGGAAAACGGTCTATACTTTTTGCATAGAAATATCTCTCACTCGTTAGACACAGAAATAACGGAACCTAATCATAAAAGAGTAAAATTATCAACAGATGAAACCTACCTTTGGCACTTACGCTTAGGTCATATTAACCTTAATAGGATTAAAAGATTGGTATGTGACGGACCTTTGAGTGACTTAAAGGTTGATGATCTACCAACTTGTGAATCTTGTTTGGAAGGTAAAATGACCAAAAGGACGTTCTCTGCCAAAGGTGCAAGAGCCACTGAATGTTTAGGATTGATACACACTGATGTATGTGGACCTATGAGCATTCAAGCTAGAGGTAGATATGAGTACTCATCACCTTCACAGATGATTACTCAAGATTTGGTTATGTGTATCTCATGCGACATAAGTCGGATGCTTTTGACATGTTCAAAGCATTCAAAGCTGAAGTGGAAAATCAGCTTGAGAAACACATAAAAATCTTGAGATCTGATCGTGGTGGAGAATATCTATCTGGTGAGTTTCAGCAATATCTTATTGATAATGGGATTGTTTCTCAGTTTTCTGCACCAGGTACACCTCAACAGAATGGGGTAGCAGAAAGGAGAAATAGAACTCTTTGGATATGGTTAGGTCTATGTTGAGTTATTCAACACTTCCTATTTCTTTTTGGGGATATGCTTTACAAACTGCTATATACATTCTAAACGATGTACCATCTAGGTCTGTTCCTAAAACACCGCATGAGTTGTGGACTGGGCGCAAGCCTAGTTTACAACACTTAAGGATATTTGGTTGTCCTGCGCATGTGTTAAAAGGAAAGATAGAAAAGATGGAGTCCCGTTCAGAAACATGTATATTTGTAGGGTATCCAAAAGAAACTAAAGGATATTATTTCTATAGTCCTTCAGATCTTAAAGTATTTGTTTCGACAAATGCTAAATTTCTGGAAAAGGACTATATGAATGATTTTGTGCCTAGAAGTAGAATTGTCCTGAATGAGATGTCAGGAGATACAATTCCACGAGAGGTTACACAACCTAACCCAATTGTAAGTTCCGATCCAACACAAGATCAACAACCTACCATTCCTCGTCGTAGTGGGAGGGTTAGAACACAACCCGAAAGATACATCGGTCTGGGAGAATCAGTGGAGAATCTCCCGGACGACGATGATCCCTACACGTACAAGGAAGCTATGGAGGATGTTGATAGTCGCCATTGGCAAAAGGCAATGCAATCTGAGATTGAATCTATGTTCGATAACAAAGTCTGGTCCCTTGTAGACTTGCCTAAAGGGATAAAACCCATTGGGTGCAAGTGGGTATACAAGAGGAAAAGAGGTATGGATGGTAAGGTGGAAACCTTTAAAGCTAGATTGGTAGCTAAAGGGTATACACAGAAAGAAGGTATCGATTACGAGGAAACCTTCTCTCCTGTGGCCATGTTAAATCCATTAGGATACTCTTATCCATTGCAGCATCTTTAGATCTAGAGATTTGGCAAATGGACGTCAAGACAGCTTTCCTTAATGGAAGTCTTGACGAAAGCATCTACATGATGCAACCAGAGGGATTCATTGAAAAGGGCCAAATGGAAAAGGTATGCAAGTTGCAGAAATCCATATATGGATTGAAGCAAGCATCCAGATCCTGGAACATAAGGTTTGATCAAGCTGTCAAAGGTTTTGGATTTATTCAGAATCCTGACGAACCTTGTGTATACAAAAGGATTAAGGGCGACAAGTTGGTTTTCCTGATTCTTTATGTTGATGATATACTACTCATTGGAAACGATGTAGGTGTATTGACATCAGTAAAAGAATGGTTAGCAAAACAATTTGATATGAAGGACTTAGGAGAAGCAAGTTTATTCTAGGTATCCAAGTAATAAGGGATAGAAAGAATAGAACGATTGCATTATCCCAAGCTTCATACATAGACAAGATCTTGTCTAGGTTTTCCATGCAGGATTCCAAGAAAGGTATGTTACCTTTCAGACATGGAATCAAGTTTCTAAGGAACAAGTTCCTAAGAATGAGCATGAAGAGCAATTCATGAGTAGAGTTCCATATGCCTCGGCAGTTGGAAGTCTCATGTATGCAATGCTCTGTACTAGACCAGATATTGTTTTGCTGTTGGCATAGTTAGCAGTTTTCAATCGAAACCTGGTCCTGATCACTGGACGGCAGTCAAGCATATTTTCAAGTATCTTAAGAGAACGAGAGATAATATGCTTGTATACTCTGGAGGGGATTTGATTCCCGTTGGGTATACAGATTCTGATTTCCAATCAGATTCTGACTCTAGAAAATCCACATTAGGGGCTGTGTTTACTATTGGAGGAGGAGCAGTTATATGGAGGAGTATCAAGCAATCTTGTATTGCTGATTCCACCATGGAAGCTGAGTATGTTGCTGCATGCGAGGCTACCAAAGAGGCTGTTTGGCTCCGCCAATTCTTGATTGACTTGGAAGTGGTTCCTAGTGCGAATAAGCAGATCACTATCTACTGTGACAACAGTGGAGCAGTGGCTAATTCGAAAGAACCAAGAAGTCACAAGAGAGGTAAACACATTGAAAGAAAGTATCATCTTTTAAGGGAGATTGTTCAAAGAGGTGACGTGACGATTACCAAAATCGCGTCAACAGAAAATCTAGCGGATCCCTTCACAAAGGCTCTACCTCAGAAGAGTTTCGATGGGCATCTAGAGAACATGGGCTTGAGAGATATGACACATTTGCTATAGTGCAAGTGGGAGATTGTTAGGATTATGCTCAATAGCAAGAGTGTAATGTTGTAATTAACAATCTTTTCATATTAATAAGTGATTTCTGGTTTAACAAATCGTATTATAGCATTTATAGTTTAATATTATAATTGTCAAAGTAAATAATCATAAGGTCTAAAGACTATGAGAAAAGAAGAATTGTTAGTACATCTGGATATGTATGTGGTAGACACAATTCTTTAGTTAGTCTTGAATAATGTTCACAACTTAAGTTAAAGGTTGGGCACCTTTATCTTGTTAAAGTTGTAGAATTCTTTTGCTAGCATTTGAGTGGGATCAAATGAGATATGATGAGTCTAAAATCATCGGAGTGTCTTCGAGCAAAAGGATCTAGTGCACTGGGTGCATTGAACAGGATCACAATGAAAAGCTTTATCTAGAACCATCAATAGATAATAGTCTTTTCATTATCAGGACAATCAGAGAGTCTATCTTAATCCTAAGATAAATGATGGACTTATGGTTGCAAGTGATATCATTTGAGTTATCAATGAGTACGATATATCGCATAGTCTATCCTCGATAGTTTGGTGATATTCATTTGTTAATCGATAGAGGACTTCATTTATAGATATGGACATCGTGGCTCCATTTATTAAATGAGAGTATAATATCATCATATGGATGTTTTGAGGTAATGGATATTAAATCTCAACGTTTAGTTTCGATAGTGTCTATTGAAAACATGGCTTCTGGACAAGTCAAAATATCCAAGTTCAAAACGTGGTCATATGAGTAAATATGGTAACTTGGAGAGTTATAGGCGGTCTATGAACTCTTGGCGATTACTGATATTAATCACGAGGATACACTATCTCCTATATGATTGTCTAGGGTATGAATGAGGAGCATCTCCTTTTCTATCTTATTTAAGAGTTCAATTTTAGCTCTTTAGTGGAATGAGTTAAAATTAATGGATCGGACCTAAGTGAATCATTTGTTGATTGTGATTAGGTTATGTCTATTGAAGCTTAAATTTAGATGGCCCGCCAAGATCCCAATCCACACGGACTTGCATGGATCACTTGATATATTCTACCGGACCAATTTAAGGGTCCATCTAGAATTGCATTTAATATATTAAGAATATAATTTGCACATTATTTAAGTAATGGGCTGCTCAATTATATTTATATTAATGAAAGACATGTGGGCGTGTTCTTTTAGTAAGAATGGGTTTGGTTCACATGTGGGCTTTTTATTTAAAGTCCAATGGATTAAATGAAATAAGAAAATAATATTTTGGCCCATTTATTCAAGTGGGGCGGCAAGGTTAAGTTTTAACCTAATATATTATTTTGTTTCATTGTTTTAATTAAATAAGAATTAATTATTTATTAATTAATTATTTAATAAGAAACAAATCTTTTTGATTAGGAAATATGATTCCTAGTGTTATACTATTGTTGGTAGTATACTAAAAGTAAAAGACTTATTTGGTAAGAAAATAAATAATTAATTTTATTTATTTAATCAAATAAGAAGTCTTTATTTAGTCAAATAAAGGAATAAAGATTTATGAATTCAATTAGGGTTTAAAGTCTTAAACTAAATAGGAAATAGGGTGCAATACAAACTCTTTTGGGCTTGAGAATTGCGGCAACCCTAGTCCTTTTAGGTTGGATTTTCGGCCACCCTAAGTGAAAGAAGAGAAGAAAATTGGCCACTATATAAGTGCTCTTATAGATTTCGGCCACCACAAGTGGTTCTGGAGACAATTTTTCTTCTTCTTCTCAATTCATAGAAAGCTTTTATTCTACAAAAACAAATAGGAGTGTTAGATTATTCTTTGATAGTATACTATTTGCTTAATCATCAATAAGCTTGTGTATACGATATCGATCTAGGTTCACGCGAGTTTCGATCATTAGATTGAGAACTCAAAAGTGACCGGAATAATCTCAGTCATTCTTTTGATTGTTTTTGTGACTAACAAAGAAAAGAAAGTTTGTTTTGTCCATTCACAGGTTTGCAATTCAAAGAAAAAGGGAGACCACGCTCCTAGGTGATCCACGTTCGTGCTAGGATTGAAGATCTTGCGGATTACCATCGACGTAAGTCAATCGGATCACGCGACAAAAGGTATTCTACTTTTGGTTATTGTATATGCATGTTTAATTAATTAAAAGGGTTTAAGGTTCATAAAGGAAAAATTTAAAAGTCACTAAATCTTATTTTAGTCTCGCTTCCGCTGCGTGTACTACGGTATTTTTCCCTACAATGCTTGGTGTTGGAAAGAGTCCATGTGACAAGAGGGGTCTTGGGTATGAAGATGACAAGAAGATCTTCTTTACCTCTAACAAGACCGTGTTTGTCAAGAGCTTGAAGAAAGAAAGAGACTTCATTTGTGCAGCTCCTAGAGAAGAAATTAGAAGTAGGACAATGCTTAATGCACAAGTGAAGATGGGGCCAAGAAGGAAACCTCAAGCTCAACCCCCTAGGGTCCTCAAGCCAAATGCCTCCTCAAATGGCTCACAAAGGAAAGAGACCTATCATGCAACGTCAAGCTAGGAAGCAACCAAGACCGTTCAACAACGAAAAAGGGGAACCCTTTCATCCCAAAGACAAGGACAAGGGTATGATTCCTTATTTCACTCCTATATGTCATTGTTTGTGGATTTGATGGTCGTATTAGACCACCATTGCTTTCGCGATATAAAAAAATGTGCAAAACTAGAAGCATGATAGAGAAGAAAAAGAAAAGAGCCATGATGCATGTTCCTAGGAATGATAATATATTAGGCATGATCCTAGGACATCTAGAGCCCATATACAAAAGGACAATCACAAAAAGACTAAGGGGGGGGATAGAAAGGGGAATGTATTGTTTCGAGGCCCATACTCCTGAAGGAAATGTTAAATTGTTTCTTGGGATTAGCCCAGAGTTCGGTCTAATGGCACATTGACAGTGGGGTGCTCTACAACTAGATCTCTTAGAATTTTGGGTATTCGTAGAGATCTCGATTATGGAAGGTGGATATGTCACTTTGGTGATAAGGGTTTCTAGGAGAAAGACTATTGAAATCCGTTCTGACCAGATTACCCTCCTTATACCGATGCTTTTGGTGATGGCTTGAAAGCCAATTTAATGGAAGCATTTTTCACTGAAGTGGATGAAGGATATTCCGTCTTGTTTTGTAAAGTGATGATTGCTCGATCCTAAAGCCGATGGACAAACCTTATTGAAAGGTAGAGATCTAGCGACAATTGCTATGGTCTTGAAGCTATTGAATAGTCTTAAACAATGTGTCCATGGATGAGCAAATTGAGTTGTGGCATGAAAGACTTGGCACATGAACTTTAGGATCTACGGACCGTTGGAAAGTTCGAGTGTGTGCGTGGCCTCCCTAAGCTTGGGAAGAAAGCCAATGGTGTTTGTGACCTTGCCAACAAGGAAAGCAAACTAAAAGCATGCACAAAAGGGGAAGTATCTCACCACCAAGGAGCCTCTTGAGCTTCTCCACATGGACCTCATGGGTCCCATGCAACGAACGTTTGGGTGGAAAGAGATACATTTTGTATGTGTTGATTGATTTCTCTAGGTTCACTTGGACATATTTCTTAGGAGAAAATCCGAAACTTTTGATAAGTTAAAATGCTTTGTAATTAAACTTCAAATGAAATGAACTCTAAAATTAAAAGCATAAAACGGATTGAAAGTGACCATGGAGGGAATTTGAGAATGCTACCTTTGAAACCTTTTGTAATGGTTTAGGTTCCTCCCATGAGTTTTCGGCTCTAGGACACCTCAACAAAATGGAGTTGTTGAGAGGAAAATAGGGTCCTTCAAGAGATGGCCCGTGTGAGGTTGCTTAGCAACAATGCCCTAGGAACCTATGGGCGAAGCCGTCAATACGGCTTGCTATATAGGGAATCGTGTTTTCCTAAGGCCGGTACTAGAAATACCTCTATGAGTTATGGAAAGGCAAGAGGCCAAATGTTAGCTACTTCCACACTTTTGGAAGCAAAGCTACATTGGATATGACCATGATCAACTTGGCAAATTCGATGCTAAGAGTGATGAGGGTATCTTTTATGGTATGCCTGAATAGTAAGCCTATAGAGTTTTCAATTTAAAGACTCTAAGTGTTATGGAATCATCCATGTAGTATTTGATGATACTAGCTAAGTCTAATAATCATGAGGAGGAGGTATTTTTAGTGATGGTTCTCCTTTGGAGAAGGTTGTGGTGCCTTCTAATGTTGGGACATCTAATGTCAACAATGATGGACACACAACCTATTGCTGAGTTCCTCTCTTGGACTCTAAAGAACCCGCTCCATGGGTTAGGAAACTCCATGATAAAGAAGATATCATTGGAGAGGTAAATGAGGGTGTTAGGACTAGACGTCAACTTGCTAATCTTATTAGCTATACTGCTACACCTCTCAAATTGAACCAAAAAGGTGAAAGAAGCCTTACATGATGAATTTGGGTTCTTGCCATGCAAGAAGAGCTAAACCAATCGAAAGAAATGAGGTTTGGACTCTAGTTCTAGGCCTAAGACCACTAATGTCATAGGCACTAAATGGATATTAGGAACAAATCCGATGAGGATGGCAAATAGTGCGGAACAAGGGCTAGGCTTGTAGCACAAGGGTACTCTCAAATTGAGGGTATCGACTTTGAGGAGACATTTGCTCCCGTTGCCCGTTTAGAGTCTATTAGGCTTCTCTTGTCCATTTCTTGTGTGCACAAGTTCAAATTGCACCAAATGGATGTCAAGAGTGCCTTCCTCAAGGCTTCTTGCAAGAGGAAGTGTTTGTTAAAAACCAAGGGGTTTGTGGATGCTCACCACCCCACCATGTCTATCGCCTCAAGAAGGCACTATATGGGTTGAAACAAGCACCGAGGGCTTGGTATGAGCGCCTCACTCAATTCTTGTTGACAATAACTACAACAAGGGGGTAGTGTTGACAAGACAATATTCATCAAGAGAGACAATGATGAGCTTTTCATAGCTCAATATATGTCGATGACATAGTGTTTGGCTCCACCAACAACACCAAGTCCAACAATTGTTGATGTTATGTCTCATGAATTTGAGATGATTCTTGTT